>OY747706.1:34531529-34626529 GCA_963556495.2 Valencia hispanica
GTGCAAGGAGGAACAGGAGGAGCCCTGCCAGGGCCCTGCAAAATAACCTCCAGCAGACCACAAATGTGCATTTGTTGGTCAGAAACAGACCCCATGAGGGTGAAATGAGGGCCCGACGTCCACAGGTGGGGGTTGTGCACCGTGCAAGACGTTTGGCATTTGCAAGAGAACACCAAAATTGGCAAAGTCGCCACTGGCGCTCTGTGCTCTTCACAGGTGAAAGTAGGTTCACACTGAGCACACATGTGACAGACATGACAGAGTCTGGAGACGCCATGGAGAACGTTCTGCTGCCTGCAACATCCTCCAGCATGACTGGTTTGGCAGTGGGTCAGTAATGGTGTGGGGTGGCATTTCTTTGGGGGGCCGCACAGCCCTCCATGTGCTCACCAGAGGTAGCCTGACTGCCATTAGGTACCCAGATGAGATTCACAGACCCCTTGTGAGACCACATGCTGGTGCGCTTGGCCCTGGATTCCTCCTAATGCAAGACAATGCTAGACCTCATGTGGCTGGAGTGTGTCAGCAGTCCCTGTAAGAGGAAGGCATTGATGCTATGGACTGGCCTGCCCGTTCCCCAGACCTGAATCAAATTGAGCACATCTGGTACATCATCTCTCGCTCATCCACCACCACAGACTGTCCAGGAGTTGGCGGATGCTTTAGTCCAGATCTGGGAGGAGATCCCTCAGGAGACCATCCGTCACCTCATCAGGAGCATGCCCAGGCGTTGTAAGGAGATCATACAGGAATGTGGAGGCCACACACACTACTGAGCCTCATTTTGACTTGTTTTAAGGACATTACATCAAACTTGGATCAGCTTGTAGTTTGTTTTTCCACTTTAATTTTGAGTGTGACTCAAATCCAGACCTCCATGGGTTGATAGATTTGATTCCCATTTATAATATTTGTGTGATTTTGTTGTCAGCACATTCAACTGTGTAAAGTACAAAGTATTTAATAAGAATATTTCATTCATTTAGTTCATTTCTTTCATTTATTTTTTTGAGCAGTATATTTTATTGCCAGGCCATTAAATTATTTATAAACTTGTAAAAGTATTTTGAAGTCTTTTCTCTGAGCTACAGGGAGCCAGTGTAAGGACTTTAGAACTGGGGTGATGTGCTCTACTTTCCTTGTTGTAGTGAGGACGCCAGAAGCAGCGTTCTGGATCAGCTGCAGCTTTCTGACTTTTTAGGCAGACCTGTGAAGACGCTGTTGCAGTAATCAATCCGATTAAAGATAGCTGTAATACCTGAAGCTGTGTGCTGATGCTTGATTATTCTTCTTTAGGTCCAAACATAATTACTTCAGTTGTGTTTCTTTCAAGCTGGAGAAAGTTTTGGCACATCCATGCATTAATTTGTTGTATGCATCTACTTGAATGGGCTCATAGTCACCTAGTGACATTGTAATGTAGAGCTCTGTATCATCTACATTATGGTAACTAATCCTATTTGTTATAGTCTGAGCTAGCAGGTGTATGTAGATATTAAGAGGTCCTCCCAAAATGCAATCTTAGGGTACTCCACATGTGAGTTTTGTCAGCTCCAACGTAAAGTTGCCTATTGACACAAAAAAGTCCCTGTTCTTTAAATAAGACTCAAACCAGTCAAAGACTGTACTAGACAGTCCGATCCAGTTCTCCAGTTGCTCCAAAAATATACAATGGTCAACACTGTCAAATGTTGCACTGGGTATTCTGGATCAATTAAAGGTGCGTTTTGTGCATGAATTCTGTTGCTGTAATACAAATACCAAAAATTGACTTCTGTTTTACTGAAGTGGCTTTTCATTTTTTGTGAAAGGGGTCAGTGTACCATTTCAAGTTGGTTTGGAAGATTTTAAGGGCAAATCTGACCAATAATCAGCAGAATAGGAACTGTAAACATTATGAAGCTGAAATGAAAAGAAACACTAATGCATAGTATTTCTTTTCTTTTAAAAGTATATTGTGGGAAAAAAACATATATTGTCTACTTTGATCTATTGTGTATCCCAGTGAAAAAATAGCTAATTAAATTTTGACATAATTTCCCTGGCAGTCAGACTAGTTATCAGAATTTTTAAGTTTATTTGAAAATTCTTATATGTTTAAGTCAACAAGTGCAGCCTATATCATATAGTATATTTCCAGTTTCCTGTTGGCCCCAATTCACAAAATTTAAATATATGAAAGTAGATGTATCTTTTATTAGGGACGCATTTGGCATTATACTTTTGCAAGTATAAAAAATGGTGTCTGCTGCAGGACTGATAACTGTTTACACAACACATGCGCATATTAGGGCATGTATGTGTACACACTATAAAACAGTGAGAACATGCATGATGTATCATCATACTTATCAAATGTATACCTTATTTGTTTAGTTTGTTATTTTATTTTGCACACACTGGAGCTCTGTACATTTGTAAATCTGAACTAGGATTTCCTGCAGCAGCTGCAGCGTTCTTAGAGTAAAGCAGGGACCTCCGTTTCCTCAGCTTCACTTCCTCCACTTCCTCCACTTTGCTCCCCAACTTCAGCCGAGAGCGCAGGTGCTCCATCCTCATGAGCTGCGGGGGTGCATGGCTTGGATGAGACCAGAAACAAAGTACTAAATACATAAATACATTAGAGGGGCGGGCAAACGTTGTCACGTGACCCGGTTTAGTCACGTGACCATAACAGCTCGTGACGTTTCATGCCAATATGGTGGCCTTCATGGGAGCAACGCTTCGTCAATTTTCCTAACTCTTAAATTTATGGTAAATAAGACGATTTTTGTTTCTCTTTACAATATACCTTTTTCCCTCTTTGGACGTCTTGGCGGAGATGAAGACCTTCTGTGGCAGAGCGAACCCGACCACCGGAGCTTTGGACTGGGTGGAGGAGAGCGAGGAGTATGACTACCACCAGGAGATAGCCAGGTGGGTCTGAGCCCATGAGGCGGCGCTAGGAGCGAGGCTGACGGGGTAGAAACTGTGTTACCCTGTGCTCTGATAATAATGGCATAAAGCTTACACATAGATTAAAATAAAAAGTTCTCATTACAGAGAACATTTCAGGATATTTCAGTTGTTCTGGGATTTATCTTTTAAAAAGAATTGTACATTATTGATAATTGTGAATTTGACCCACCAATACCAAATTTTGACCTTTTTTGTTTTTAATTAGATTTACAGTCAGTAAATAGTTAAACCTTGATAAGTGAGCTGAATTAGTTATAGCTGAGGTTTAAACTTTAAAATAAAACCTAAATATTGCAGTGAAACAATAGAAACAGTAGAAATAGAAAGACAATAGGCGCTCATCCAGGGATGCATTTATGCCACAACCGACAGTGAAGCTGACCATTAGATCGGTTCGAAATGTGGATAAAAGGAACTTAGAAATGCGTTAAATAATCAATGGCCCCTTAATTAGTTAATTATTATTTTTTTAAATATTTTTTATCAGATGTTCAGTATCAGGTGATTAATATAGTGCAGAAGCTGCTGATTATTATATCTAATGACAACAAGAAAAGAATCTAATTCTGATCGATCATTTTTTTTTATTTATTAATCCTTGGAGGTTTAGCAGTTTCAGATTTAAAAAAAAACCCACACAGGATCTATGGGGTTAATATCTGAGGGAGAAAGGATTTTTCTACAGTTTTTCTTAAAATCAGATGATTGAAACAATGACAGATTAACAAACCAAATCATCCATTGCATTATTCTGATCATATTTCTCTTCCTGTTTCAGGTCCTGTTATGCCGACATGCTGCATGATCACGACAGGGTGAGACCTCCACAAGCATCTCTGCTCTATAAATGCATTTAACCACCAATGTACTTAATTAAAGCAGAGGGTTTGAGATAAATTTGAAAAGGCTTTAGAGGCTTTTTTTAAAATGAAAAATTGTATTTTACTAACCTGAACTCATCCAAGATTGACAGCATTATTTAAAGGTATTGTGGAGGATTTTTCTGAATTTCAGGAAAGAACCGCCCTCTCCACGTTTTGAAAAAATGTGCATACGCAACACTCTACCTGCTCATGAGAGGGAACGCCCAGTTATCCTCGTGCACACTCTGTTTACAAGTTGCTGTCAGCATGGCAGGACACGCTCTCTGTAACCACTAGGTTGATCATCAACTCAGAATCAAACGACTCTTCCCTAGAAAGTTACAATATAGACGTAGATAACTACTTCTAGCAGTAATCTGAAATGCATTTCTCCACATAGCATGCCGAACTTTAGCTTACCTGTCGAGTAGAAACTTGGTGACGGAGGCATCAGTGGGGAGCCCAAACCTTGGCTTTCAGCGCACGGCGTCGTTGGAAAGAATCTCCTAAAAACACTTTGGTCTTGTTTCTCTCTTCTGAGGCCTTTCTCTTCTTCTCATACACTTCAAAGACACCTTTTCTCTTGCGACCCTCAGCCATTTTCAAAAGAACCCGGTGAGAACTGCGAGGTAGAATGAATAGATGAAGGCGTAGCGTGTTCAGGAAGTGAAAACTATCCCAGGGAGGAGTATGTACGATGGCCTTGCGTACAAATATCACCTGAATGATTGCCAGCTAGGAGCTAGAAGACCAATAGTCTAGGTGATCCACCCGAAAGAAGATCCTCCACGATGGCTTTAACAAAGAAGTTAAAATGTACATAATTTACAATAAACAAGTATTTACCTATAAAAACTGTGTTAAATCAATGTGTTTAGTTGTGTGAATGTTTGCTTGAATAATTTCACTTCCTTTCAGAACGACAAGTACTATCAGGGAATCCGGGCCGCTATATCCAGAATAAAGGCTCGAGGCGAAAGAGTCGTTGTCCTGGACATCGGGACTGGAACTGGCCTTCTGTCTATGATGGCCGTCACTGCTGGAGCTGACTTCTGTTACGCTGTGGAGGTACGATAATATTCTCTGTTTGTCTCTGCAAACCAAAAATGTTGGGTTATAAAAACAGTTTCTTAGTTATCTGACGTCTGATGTCATCTGATCTTTTAAATGTAATCTGTTCTTTGTGCCTCACTGTGTTTTGTGCTTTGGTTTAAATTCTTCTTTAAAAAGTGATGTGTAAAAACAGTTGAGTTCATGCTTTAAAAAATGTAATAACTTTCAGGGGTTTTTGGCCGCAACTAAAATATTTTTTCATTATTGCATAGTTGTACAGTGCTTTGGAGATGATTAAATAATTTTATCTAACCTTTTAGAGTGATTTTTATTAGTTTTACCATAGGGTTTAACTTTTTTCCATAATTTAGAAACGGGAGGGTAAGCGACATGGGTGGGGGTCGCTAAACCTGCTTCACTTCTTCATCTGAAATCTCCATTCTTGATTTACTTAACAGGCTTTGCATACAAACACTGACGAAAACAAATAATGTGCAATGGTTATAGGCATTTTTTGTCCCAGGGAATCCAAAACAAATCTGCAGTGAGGTGTTTTATGTTCAAAAGTTTTAAACCTCCAGTCTTAGTGTTTTCCTTCCAAGGAGTGAGACTTTTTAAGTGATTGTGATTTAATAGTTCTCCAGTTTTTCCTTGGGTTTAGACTCTCAGTTTAGTCCAGTCCTTGCACCTGACTATGAAAGTGTGTACTTAAAATGGAAAGTAGACAATTGGAGGACAAAATAAGTAGTTTCAGGGCTTAAAAAGGTATCTTGAGCAGAAGAAAAGTCTGTGAAAGGCATGAAAACTTGATTGAAAATGGATGAAAAGCTGTCAAGTCCAGATCTAAAGAAAAACCTTTAAGACCTCCAGGAACCTAGGAGAACTATTGATCAAGCTCAAATCATCAACACTTGCCAACAAGAAAGTTTTGACTGCATAACAAAACTTTCTTTCTAAATCATTTCTGTAAAATATGTGGATTTCCTGCAGGTTTTTAAGCCGATGGCAGAAGCAGCTCAGTGCATCGTAAAGAAAAACAACTTCTCCGACAAGATCAAGATTGTCAACAAACACTCGTCAGAGGTGACGGTGGGACCAGGTCAGAGAGAAAGAAAGTCATAAAACTCACGAATCTGTTGAATCTGCTTGTCTTGTTCTTAGGTGACTGATTCAAGCTGCTAATGTCTAGCTTTGACGTTCTTAGATGCCTAAATAAACCTTCAAAGTTATTAAAAACCATAAGGATGGCCAGTACTGGATTTGTAAATTTAGTTGATTTCAGAAACACATTAAAACAACTTTTATTTACAGTAAATTTCCTAAATTTGTCCTATATTTATTAATTGAAACTGCTGCTTCATCCAACCTTAAAGTGTTCACTATAAAGTTAAACGTATCTAAACTAATTACATTCAGTTTTCTCAATTACCTCTAAACAAAGTTGAGGAATGAATGATTTATTATATTTTTACTGTATTTAAATTTGATGTTATCAGTGGTTTAATAATAACACGAAAAGCTTTTGTCGTCTCTGGAAATATTTGCAGCATATCACAATAATTTGACAGCTTTTAAACATTTTTGAAAACTCATTGAAAGCTGTTTCTCAAACTGTTTACTTTTTACTCTGGTGTCATTTGTAAATATTTGATCTGTGGTTTGCTTTACCAGATGGAGATATGCATGAGAAGGCCAACCTGCTGATCACGGAGCTGTTTGACACTGAGCTCATTGGTGAGGGAGCTCTACCCAGCTACGAGCATGCTCACCAAAATCTGGTTGAGGTTTGTCGAAATCCTTTTAAATCTCATCTGCTGCTTCATCGCTGTTCATAGAACTGAGCTGGAATCATTTTTTTTATGATGAGAAAACTGAGAGCACAGAAATGTATGAGAGACAGTTTAAGCCCATAATTTATTCCTTCAGTCTCCCGTACATACATTATTCCCACACACAAATATACATTGCGTTTGTTAGGCCTCAACGTTATGTATGTGTAAAACAAATATATGGATGTCATCATGACAGAAGAAATAAATAATGGCTTAAATGAACTATCATGGGGACGTTTCCTGTTTGCTGTCAAGTGTGCAGGTCCTTAAATGAAGTCATCGTCTCTGAGTGAGTTGTTTATAGAGACTTGAGGATTTTAGTATTTTCTTTGGATGAATGTTGAGCATTCTAAGAAGTCACAGTTTAATTTAGTCATAACTGGTAGCTGGAAATGTCGAAATACAAAAGTCAAACACATCAAAAGTTTCTTAAGGAAATAATAATTTTATTTTGTTAAAATAACCTGTTTTTTAAATTTTTCTTTAAAGCCTTTATTAAATTAAACAAATACATTTAATATATAAATAACATCCCTTCTGTTTTATTTTAAAAAATTCCAAACGTCATATTTTTTTTTTATCAATTTGCTGATTTCCGTGAAATAGTGACATACTTTATTATATATATGATCTATATATAGTTGTTAGAGATGCCTTGTATTATTGTTGTGTGCCCCTTTAGAAGAATTAGAATTAGAAGATTTTTTTTTTCTCATTGGTTCAGGTGTTTATCTGGTTGACCAATGATTGTGTCTCTTGTTGAGTCCATTGCACTTTTCCTGTAGACAGCACTTGGCTGTTTTAAAGATTTAAGCAGACCTCAAACATGTTGGAGGTTTTTTTTTCCTATCTTTGACCAAATGCTAAATATCTGAACCTTGTTGGTTTTTGCCTCAGTGCAGAGCGATACTGTTGCCTGTTTTCTCATTGGATGAGATTTGAACTTGTATGAAAAAAAACTTGCAGGTTATTTTAAATCCTTTGTAATCTTTTAGAGGTTTTTTTTTTTTTTTTTTCAGAAACGTCTAATTAAAATAAAGATGAAAACACCTACTTTATTATTCTACCATCTTATTAAATCTTATGTTGCTCTGAGCCTTTCAGGCCTCTTTGAGAGAAACACTGGTGTTTCTACGGAAGTATCTTGGTACTTTATGGTTACTGTGACTTACATTCTGCAGGCAGGCTGTGAGGCGGTCCCCCACCGGGCCACCGTCTATGCCCAGCTGGTGGAGTCGGAACTGCTGTGGAGCTGGGCCCAGCTGCAGCCGGTGGAGGTGGAGGGGGCTCGTCTGGTCCCGCCGGCCGCCGTTGGCCGTTGCGCTGGAGCTCACTCGGTTTGTGACATCCAGCTGAGCCAGGTCTGCCCCACCAGCTTTACGCCGCTGAGTCCTCTCTGCACCATGTTCAGGTAGAACACGAGAAGCACGTTCTGCTTTTTTCTTGTTTCAATAAGCAGTCAGTACTCACACCTATCTGCGCCCTTTCCAGTGTGGACTTCAGTAAACCGGTTAGCAGTGCCTTCCAGTCCCACTCTACCAGGTTTGTGGCTCTGTCTGGTGGTCGGGCTCAGGTCGTGCTGTCCTGGTGGGACCTCGACATGGACCCCGGCGGAACCATTGTGTGTAGCATGGCTCCCAGCTGGATGTACCAACAGCCAGCGAAGGCACCAGTGAGTAACTGATCTGTGTTTCAGGAGGCAGATCTGTTAACACATGTAAAACATCAGAAGGTTTAAGGCTTCTGCAGTGAATCGGTGCTGTTTCTCCTGGGCTGCTCTGCTGATCATAGCTGTGTGTGTTTTTTAGTGGCGGGATCACTGGATGCAGAGTGTTTACTTCCTGCCTGTGGAAACCCAGGTGGCTGAGCAAGAGGAGCTTAGTCTGACGGTCTGCCACGATGACTACAGTCTGTGGTACAGCCTCCAGCCTCACAGGTCCATTTGGAGAACTTATTTTTGTCTGAAGCCAAACTGGCTTCAGATTTTTTTTCCCTAACCAATCAACATATAAAGTTTACCTTAGTTAATTCAACTTCTCTGTCTCAATGTTTTAGTCTCCAGGACGCCCCAGCTAAGACCCCCCTGTCTCGGCCATGCTGCACCTGTCAGGCTCACCTCGTTTGGACTCGGCCTCGTTTCGGTGAACTAAACGACAGGCGGCGTACAGGAAGCTATGTCGCAGCTCTCCGCAGCGTAAGCGAACGTCGTCATTATGGCCGAGCGTACATGGTTGCGTTTGTGTGGGTTTAATTAGCGGTGGTACCTCCAGGTTCTGAGCGAGGACAGTGTTTGTCTCTCTGTCAGCGATGGAAGTCTGCTTCCTGTGTTCGCTCACATGCTGGGAGCCAAGAAGGTACGGCAGCTTTACAAACCAGCTCCTACAAACCAGATGTCTCAGTTCAGGTTCTTAAAGTGTGTTTTTCTGTCCCTGTTTCTGACTCAGGTGTTCAGTTTGGAAAACTCAAGAATGTCCAAACAAGTTATTGAGGAGGTAAAACAATGCAATCATTGTCTGGAGGGTTGTTTTTGGTACATAATGATGGGGTGGTGATTAGTAAAGGGTGTCTGGGGAAGTGAGGAGACCTGCAACGTTTTGGTGCATCCCTGCTCCAACAAACCTGAATCAAAGGGCTGAATATGCAGATATGCAATGAAGAGTTCATCCCTCTGGCAAAATAAATCATATATGCAGAGGGTGAATGCTTGACACCTATATCTAATCCGTCCTTCCATTTTCTAAAAGTGATGAAAAAGTGTCAAGTAGGACCTGTTCTGAATGAAGAAACCCTAACCCTTCAGTACGTTTTCCTCCGCAGGTGTTGGAAGCCAACTCGATGAAAGGAGGAGTTGAACTGCTGGAGATCAGGCCTGAGCAGCTCACCAGTCAGGATCTCAGAGGAGAACAGGTACTTCTTTGTTTGTGACTGTTGCTGCTAGCCTGAAAAGTGAAGATGATCACATGGATCGGTGACTATGATGACGAGTTTGCAACTTTTATTTATGACATAATTTAAAAACAGAGCAACAAGATGAAAATATCGTAATTTTGTGTCAGAAGAAGCATCTTTGACTCTGATCTACTGCTCTGAACACCCAGGGGTTATTTAGGAAAAATTTGACAAAATATTCCGCTGCAGTGTCCCAGCTGAATAAAAACCCACAAAATAAAGTAAGGCAATAATAAATAAAGCAAAGACCCACTTCTCCCTCCAAGCTCTGCTGCTGAGCAGACTGGGATTTATTTTAACAATATTAACAACCTTGCACTTCTAGTTTCTAACTTTTGTGGTTTTTAAGTGCAAAGTTTAAAAAATGTAGAGCTTCTTTCTTTTTTAGATTTCCTAAAGCCATTTTTGAGGAAAATTAACATTTGTGACAAACAGAGATTAATCAATCAATCGATCAGATGGAAACCAGTTGATTTTCCTTTAGTTAGCTCTGATAGGCAGGTTAAAAACTATATATTTTTTACAATTATTTTTACCCCGATACATTAAATGCATCAAAACTAGGCTTATGTTTTTTGCACTTTTTGTAGTTAATTAGAAATCAAGGACATGTTTTATGATGCAAGAACAAGGATAATCTGGTAATTCCTTCACTTTCTGCTGGACTGTGAGCTGCTACCTCAATCAAACAAACTGCAGTACCCTTTTATCTTTTTTGGGGTCATTTTAGTCCTTAGATAAAAATAATAAAAACAAGTTTAGGACAAAATTGCAATCAAATGGCCAGACCTCGAAGAAAAGCAGAAATGAGTATCGGCTAGGAAAGGCTTGATCGTTGCTACTCAAGTGATTAACATGTCAAAAAGTTGTTTTCTGTTTATGCATTTTCTGTCCCAATTAAAACGGTGATTAAAAATAACTCTCAAAATAACTCTAATATTTTGCTCATCTTAGCTCACACATTAGAAGTTTAAAAACTCCTGTTAAATTTAGATGATCTAAAACATGTTGTTGCTCCTCCTGCAGATTTCCGTCCTGATGGGTGAGCCGTACTTCAGCACCAGCCTGCTGCCGTGGCACTCCTTGTTCTTCTGGTACTGTAGGACTGCTTTGGCGGGCCTCCTGCGGCCCGGTGCCACCATCCTGCCCTGCTCCGCCTCCCTGCATGTGGTGGCTGTGGAGTTCCAGGTCAGATAGTCAACTGGTTAATCAAACCGATGCAGAGTTGTTGGGGTTTTTTTTGTTTTTTTGTTTGAGCTGTTTTAGATAGTTAAATTTGCGATTGAATGGGTGTTTTTCCTGTTAGCTTGACTCCTCTGAGTTACTCCCCAAATCTTAGAAACAAGTTAATCCTGACTGCTGTCTACTGTAAATATGCCAACTTCTTCTTTCTTTTTGTTGTTGTTGAAAAGTTCACAGTTCTCCTTTGCTCCACCTGCCAGGAACGTAAGTTTAATTCAAACGTTGATTAAAGGACGTCATCTATACTGTACTGGGGATTATCATCACTGTTTCTTCGTGAAATGTTTTTAAGGCTGCAGGATTTTAGAAGAACAAGCAGTTCATGTGAAACATGTTGAACGTGATAGCTACAATTAAGCAACATTTTTCCTCATTCTCTTCTTTTTTCCATCATCACAATGTCCCTACCACTCTCCATCAGCTTTAGCGTCTCGTTCCCTATAATCTGTCATTCGGGTCACTGAGAGTCCATCAAACTGGCTAAATATATTATTTATGATTTTCATGATAGGGAAAATGCTGACTACATCTCTGGGCCAATAAAATGAAATCCAGTGTGAAACATGGACCTTTGGTATTTAGTGGATTTGATCTAAAATATCTGCATGTTGGTGATGTGTTCACATCAGGGGGCCACACAATTGCTTCGGTTATTGCCTGATCCTAAACATATTTGACAAACTCAGAATAGGACTTTTATTGGAAGCTGATAACAGCTGTTACTGGACGTTAATAAATAATTGCATGATTATTGGATTTTTAAAGTAAAAGATTGAATTAACCCTGTAAAACATGGACTTCTGACAAATAAAAACAGAAAAAATGGAATTGGGATTTTAAAAAACTAACAACCGACAAAGCAGAGACTTAAGGGGCTGGCTATTAGATCCAAAGATAGTGATATTGTATCTTTTATTTATTTTTTATGTTTGAATGAATGGCAGTTATTGATCCGATGCCAGGCTCTCATTTATTTTGGTCTCCTGTCTGAAGGTGTGAAGCGTGAAACACTAAGCAAAAGCTGTGGCCTCAGCTTTACTCTTTCCAACACCTACATTGTAACCTCATCTCCCCACCCAGTTTTACAGCCATGCTGGAATCATTGGATGGCACAGTTGTATCGTCAAGTGACGGCGACGGAACCGAACCGTGGTTAGGGCCAGTGAATCAGGTGGTAACTCTGAGTGACCTTAACCTCCCCACGGGTGACCTTAATGGCCCTATTAGTGAGATGGTTTTATCTACAGGTTATAAGCCTGATACTTTTAGCTCTTGTTCAGAATTAAAGAAAACTTTTGGATGAGAAGTGAAATGTTCTGTTCTACTGAAGCATTTAACATTTTTATTTCCTGGATGACCACACCAAGGTGGAAACGGTTTGTAACTGGGTTCTTTTTAGGTCTGCAACTTAAGTTTATCTTATTCTAAATCATCTTAGCATCCCTACAGTAGTATTGAATGATAGATGTGATTTCTCTTCAGTTTGACTTGAATTTTGACCTCATCTAAAGTTTTGCTGGAAACTGTCAAGATGCAATAGCAATTTAAAGCAAATCCCTTAAGATTTCAAAATAAGTCATTATGGTATTTTTTATTGTTAGGATTTGTGGAGGATAAGAGCACCGTGTGGAACATGTGAAGGCTTTGATGTCACTCCCATGGATGAAATGGTCCAGGTACAGTTTAAAATCAAGGCCAACTTAAAATCAAGCAGGTTAGTCAGTAGTAGGGTGATGTTACTTTCAATGTTTAAGGTTTAAAAACATTACTGTACTATGTTGAGTTCTTAAAAAAGAAAGAAAGAAAGAAAGGAGTAATGGTAGTAGAGCAGTTATGTGTTGCATCAAAAGTTTAAGTAGTTTCAGACTGACTAATCTCTTTAGGCTGAATGTAACAACAGGTATTATGTGAATGGTATCGGGCTTCTCGCTCATGAGAACAAACATATACACCCAGTTATAGGAGGTGAATTCAGGACCTGTGTGTGTCTGCATTTACTGAATATGAAACATTGATTCAGCAAAAACTATGTTTCCCCACAGCGGTCTCTGGATTTCCGTGAGTCCCGCGAAGCAGAGCCCCACCCCCTGTGGGAATATCCATGTCGAGCTCTCACTCAGTCCACTGCTGTCATGACCTTTGACTTCACCCAGTGCGTCCCTCAACAGCCAATCAGCAGCCGGGGCTCGATACCTTTTGTGAGGTAGAATCTTTTATGTTCGCTATGATGCTACTTAAAAAATGTCTCTATGGTATTTATGTTTTTATTTCAATGTACCTTCTCAAATAAATTTTTATTGACTAGATCTTTCAGTCAAGGAAGCTTATCTTTTTGTGTATTTGAAAAAGTACAGTTATAAAAATGCTAATTTCAGCTTAGAAATACTGGGAAAAACATTTGTTGGCCAAACATAGTTTAATAAAGGACTTAATACTTATGCTGTGAGGTTATGAATTCAGAGCTTCGCATTTCTGTAGAGGCAGTAACTGAGGCTGTTACTAAATCGGTTTCAGGATGGGTCGATGTCACGGTGTCGCCTTATGGATGGAGTACCACCTGACTGATGATGTCACAGTCAGTGTGGGTCTGACTCAACCAATCAGTGAGCAGGTACTTTACTCTTTTGTCATCTGTACAAGCGTAATTCTTTCTAATAAAGGGGTTTTCACCTGTGATAGGAACATTTTTAGTAAGTCTTTCAAGTCATACAGCTTAAACACATAATAGGGATTTAAGTATGTATAGGCAGGATTGGCATTTCAGTTCTTGAGTTTTCACTTTAATCTTGTGTTGTATTGAACTGGTGAGTATTTAACATCGCTCCCAATGTGTGTGTTTTGTTTTTTAAGTCTGCTTCAACATACTAGGCAGGACAGGTTTGATGATTTTTCTGTTTAAGTAAATATAAATGTATGGGATGTCACTTACAACTGCAGATTTGAGCTGGATTTAAACGGTGCCTCAGTAAATATTCCCACTGTATGAAATCTGATGGCAGATGTTTTTCTGTTGCAGATTTGAACAGTGTTTATTTCCTCCCTGCAGGGTAACTGCGAGTGGAGTCGACACAGGAAACAAGGAGTTTATTTCTTGAGGTCGGCGTGGGACAGTTCAGGCGACGGCAGGGCCGCCGTGTCGTACAGCTTCACATTCGAGCCCAGTTTAGGAGACATTAAGATGGACTTTACCATCACAGGTCAGTGATGTAAAATCCATCACTGACCGAAGCAGTTTTACCTTGAATCTCTTTTTTTGGAGCATATTTAACAGTGTGTTTTAACCGAAGTTTTGCCTTTTAAACGATACATCGGTATCTGAGGAATTCTCAGGGCTGAATGGGCTTTGGTGTGGACACATAAACCCTTTCTGCACAAGTTATACTGAATTAATAGACCAACTGTTGAGCAAAGCTGAACGTCTTATGTTTTGTAGTTCAGTGTAGAGATGTCTGTAAACACCAGCTTTGCTCACATGAAGAGTGCAAAGTTTGTACCACAGAATAAAAAACGAGGAATGATAGCTTTAGGCCTCCAATGATGATTTTTACATGTTAAACAGTTACTAACAGGCTTACACTGCTGACAGTAGTGAAGGACAACAACACCGGATGTATTAAAGCTGTTCACCTTATGCCGTAAATTAAAATGAGACATCACCTTTAAACTTAATTTGTCCTTATTTTATTTGTGTGAAATGACTGCATACATAAATAAGCTTCAGGTCAACAGCTTCAGTGCAGCTTTCTGCATCAATAGTGATCATTGTTCCAGCTTTGCTCTGCGACATTATTGGAACATCACTTTAACCCCCCAAAAACATTTCTGTTTGATCAAACGATATAACACCCGAAGTAAAGACTTTAGTGACTGTAATACCAGAAAAGATGCTGGTTTCACCTACATTTGCTTTTTGACACATGACAAAATCTGGCATATTCTAATTCAGGCACCAAATCTTCACACCATGAGCTCCAAATTTAGAAAGAGTTGTTCTGGTTCTCCTTTTATTGAAATCTGAAGTCTTGGTTGTTAAATAAATGTCACTGTCCTGTGCAGTTTTTGCGGCACGGGGAAAAAAGAAAAAAAAAAAATCACTGGAATCCATCTCAGCATTTATCCCCACTGAAAAACCCCAGAGGGACTGATGTATTCAAGATGGATGGAAAACAAAAGGAATGTTAACGTCTTGAAGGATGAGCAGCAGAGCTGAGGAGCGTTTCAGTCTCAGGCGTCTGTCAGCGTGGTGTTCTCCAGGACAATCTTCTCCCCTGGTTTGAACGCCGGCATTCCCAGGTACGGGCAGCTGGCACAGCGAAAAGCATCACCAAGGTAACACTAGCACAAATAAAATAAGTCATGTCAATTATTAGCTCTGACAAACAGACTAATTAAAGCTGACATTTTGATGGGGTTTTTTACACTCTACTCACACTTCCACATGCAGATTTTGGCAGGTCGGTTTTCTGTTTTTCTTTGCTCTCCTGCTCCAGTTCTTCAGCAAGCCCACATGTGCTGCACAATCACAGCATGTAATAAATCACCCGAGAAGTTCTGACCATATTTAGTGCTACAAACGCAGTCTCAAGAAAGACTGTACCCAGTTATTTCTAAGCTCTGTCATTACCATCATGCTGTCTTCACAAACGTATTCAGTGCCTCCAATACCATCACAATTTTGTGCCATCCTCAGCAGATTGGTACATTTAACAGATTAGACCGACTACAGTGGGTCATCCAGTAGAGCTGATCTGCTTCCACCGTCGACATTTTAACTGTTCCTGTCTTTGGTTTGAATCAATTTGTCAAATGTCTAACAGTGGTGGCTTAAGTTTGACCCAGGCTTCGACCTCTTTCTAGCTGACTACTTAAACTGTAAGATGATCTCAGAGGGTTTTTAAAACATGAGGGGTGAACTTACCAGTTCTTGCAGGCTTTTTTCTTCTTGCCAGCTCCTTCGCTGCAGCTTGAAGCTTTCAGAGAAGCTGGGTCCGGCTTCTTTAGGTCATCTTCATCTAGCAGAGCGTCTGAGTCAAGCAAATCCTGGAGCAGAGTGGGCACAAACCACAGTAAGAGGCTGCATCCAGATAACACTGTTAGCAGTTAATTGATCATTAACTTGCGGCATTAGCTTCTGCTAAACTAATAAAGGAATCTAAAAATGAAGCTTGTAGAAATGTGTTGCTATATTATTGCATAATTTTCGATTAAGTTTACATTTCACATCAAATGCCCCTCAGTAAAAGACTCGACATTTCCTAAATCTTAACTCTCCACATGGATCTATTGAATGAGGCAGATTTATTATAGAGCTCCAACATGGTGCATGTCTCCATAATCTTTAGATTATTAAGGGATATGTTGTTCGTAGAGCCAAAGCTCTCTCCTGATCCAGCCAGCATTGAGTTCAGACTTTACCAGAACTAAGTTAGAATTCACTTTACAAAGAATAAAATTCAGAAGATTCTGAACTAAGTTCTCAGTTTCAATTACTAATTTTTTACTTCTAACCTAAAAAAAGATTGTTGGATTATCAGTTTATTGTGTAGGGATGTGTATTGGCCAGAATCTGGTCTTATTTTCTGATATTTCAGTGTTAATGTTTATTTACCTGCTTTTCACAAACACTAATTGAGGCCATTTAAAAACACTGGATGCATCTTGGTGCAGTGTGCCAAAAGAGAACAGATTACCGGACGTTAGCCGACGAAAGATCAATCAGAAGCATTGAGGTTTCTGAATAGGAGAGGTTTGAAAAGCATTGCTAGGCGTCAAGGCTACACAGAGGCACAGTTGGTAGCACTCTTGCCTTACAGCAAGAAGTTTTCTTTGCTCACAGAGAACCCACACAGGTAAGAACCCGGGCCTGGGGTCTTTCATGATGGAGTTGGCATGTTCTCCCTGTGCATGCCTCCCACAGTCCAAAAACATGATTGTACCCCGCCTCACGCCCCGTGACTGCTGGAGATTGGAACCAGCAACCCTGCAGAGGATAGCTGATGGATGCTAGGTGTCAAGCCTTGGAGCGCCAGTGTTCTGTCGATGTGGCCTACCCTGTCAGAATAGCATAACGGAAGTTTTTTTTTTTATAGCGCCATCTGTCAGTGTAGCCTACTTCATCGAAACAGCATACCAGTGTTTGTGATGGGGTCTGGGTATACTGACAGGTCTTTGCTTCATAGAAAATAGTTTATAAAAAGGTATGCGGTTTTGATAGCCACTTGTTTAATGGAAAATACAGTTTATGAAGGAGTATGCTGTTTTCTTGACTCGTTCATGGCAAGTCTGATCCTGGGAGAAGTGGTTTTGATCCCGAAGAGGAGCCGCATGAACCACTCACGCCTTTGATGCTCATCTCGTAAATATAACACTTCTTATAGGACTGGTATTTTCTGTCGGACATAATTGATTTAAAATCTCAGTAAAGTATTTTTCTCCTTTTTTTCTGACCTTACAATTTCAGAAATAATCTTAGTTTAAATATAAAAGGTTTAAGACTTTTAAACAGAGTATTTCCGAGTTTTTTCTTGAAAATGTGTCAAATTTATCTCAATCTTTTACCAGAAATGTTTTATTTTTCTTTAGATTTACAATGGCCCTAATATACCTGATTTAACAAGTTAACATGACATTACACAATTTCACGACTCCACTTACTAAAAATATATAGAAAACTTCTGTTAACATTTCTTGTAATTCTATTAGGCATGCAATCAGGTAATATGTGATAATACACCAAATCTTACCGCTTGTAGTCTAAGGTATGCTGAATTGATGGTTTGATTTTTAACGCATGCGCAATTCCTCAAGTTTGACTGCTGCGCATCTGCATTACCTGAATGTATGTCTGAAGGGTATAGTGTTCCGTCAGAACACCGGCGCCGACCAGACACTGTGTGTTGCTAATAGAAAATTATAGGGGTGCATTTTTGAGGCATTTGTATAAAAAAAAACCTTCAGCACGACTGCAAAGCATAGTCTCAGAGAGAAAAAAAAAAAAAGAAGTAGTGTTTAAAGTGTGAGACATCCTGACTGCCATGTGTGTCTGTCAGAATAAACTGTCTCAAGTCACAATGGAGAAAATTCTAAATGCCTTTTTAACGCATGACACTGAACTCACCACATCGTCATCGTTCATGTCATTAACTGACAGCATCCACATTTTCTTTGTGCTGGGATCCAGAGCTGGTTTCTCAGCTAAAAAAACCAAACAGATTTTAACAAATATTGGCAAGAATTGGAACATTTTCAGATATTGAAACAGGCAACACAGTAGAAAATGTAATTAAAAAATATACATTGTCTATCTATATATTTAAGGCAGAACAAACTAACTTAAATTTCATATTTGTAAGAACAAAATAATATCTCTTGAAAGGGAAACAGTTTTTCTTTGTCTTTTAGTTAAGGAAATTTATAGGCATTAAAATTACCTAAGATAATATGAACATGTTAGATCAATTTAGATCAAAACTTTGGACAGTTTGCTTCTATGTAAAACGCCTGGACATGACTTGTGATTAAGTGAAACAAATATCTTTCAGATACCAAGTGGGTCCTTGTCCATCTCATTAGAATAAAAACATTTGGCATAGGATGAAGGTTTATGAAACATTTGTTAAATCTATATACCCATCAAAACACAAACCTTCCTGATTTCTCTGGAATTGTTTGTCTTTTATCAGGATTTATTTTATCCCACAACACTCAATAATCTGTTAGTAAACACTTTTTCCTATTCAGGGATTATTATCTAAGGATAAAAATAAATTCTAAACTGGATATATTGTAAACTTCATAGGAATCTGAAACAACAGCCATCTTCGTAAACTTGCCTGGCTTAGGTGTCTTTCTCCCAAACGACAGCTTGATCTGGCTGGATGATCCCACTTCATAGTTTGGTTTGGAGGCAGAAATACGCACTCTAGTCAGTGTGTTTCCCTGGTAACCAGTGGCTGCTCTGAGGGAGCTCAGCGCCTCTGGACTAAGCTCTGTTTTCCTGACCTGAATGAAGAAACAGCAAGAGGATCAGCACACCTAAGAGGGGACTTTACTGAAACACAGATAATCTTCTGTTTGTTTTTTTTCCAACCTATTTATTAATAGCAAAACAAAATCAGCTTAATCCAACTGTCCCGTTTTGACCTATTGCACTCATGCAAAGGGAACAAACCGACGTTTAAGCAACATCTAGCTTTAGGGAAATGGTGTAACCCACCATACCACTTAATTATTTCTACCCACAGCTTGATTTTCTTATTTAGGCTGTTTCCTCTCTCTTTGGAGTAATGGTATAAATTTGACAACTCTGCCATGTGCGTCTCCCGTATAATCACAGTAGATAGTAAATTGAAACATTTTACTAAAGCATTGCTTTTCAATGTGAATCACTCACCTCTGTCACCGACATGAAGCCAGACAGCTTCAGAGCCGACACAAGTTTCCCTGTTGTTCTCATAGTTTGTGCTTCTGTGCCTGTAACACAGACACACACAGTTCATTTAGAGTCGAATAAATGGAGAACCTTTTCCAAGCTTGGGCTTTTGAGCAGGACAGTATCTGAGTTGTACTTCTGGTTGTTTAACATCATTTTGGCATCAAATGAGTCCATTCATCCGCTCATACACACACTGATGTCATGATCTGAAACACCAGATAATTTATTTTTTCATGTGGAACATCCGTAGAAACAGCTGCTGCTACTTCCAGAAAACATTTGGAGGGTGATTAAACAGCGCCTATATTTATAAAAGTAATACTGTAGCCAGACTAACCAGTAAAAGGATCCACAAGGAAATAAGAAACAAGTGTTAATGAATAATAGGGATGTAAAAAAAATAGATATCCCGATATATCGTGATATTGTATCTATATTTAAAAGCAATGTACTGATTTTATTTTATTTTTTAAAATTTGAATGGAACCATTAATGACAGTAATTTTTGTAGTAATATTAAAAGTATGACCGCTACTTGGTGGCACCTTCTTCGTTCCAGTGGATCAACTAGATCTAGTTAAAAAACTGGATGTGTTAAAGTATGAAACAGGTTAGAGTGTTTAGAATGCTGTGACAGGTTTTCTACAGTGAAATTAAGTTTTAAAAATCACGATATATAGTCTTACTCATAGTATCGCAACATATCGTATCGCCCTCCCATATCGTGATACATATCGTATCACCAGATTCTTGCCAATACACATTCCTACTGTATAATATCACATTCAACCAAAACTATCCACTCTGGACCTTGTTAAGGAACTGGTAACTGTGGCCAGAATGCACCTCCAGGATAGATTTATAAATATGTTTCTTAGCCAAGCCAACTGTATTTATATAGCACTTTACAACAGCAAAAACTGACCACAGTGCTTTACACAGGGTAAAAAAGTGCTAAAAAGGACATACATACAACTGCAAATACTCATAAAAACAAAATCGCAGAATATCGAAACACCATAAAACCGTAAGAAAATCGTCAAATGCTCTAAGTTTTTTTTTTTTTTTTTATGGTGCTCTACATTTAACCTGGGTATTTGAGAGAAACATGGTGGGAAAAGAGTTTCTGGTGGGGCTGCATTAGGCGGCTGCCGCAGCAGCCAAACTCCCGGTGGCAGACTGGGAAACTGTTAGAATGATGTATCTCACCTGTGACTGGTTCATCCAGAACCAGCTTCCCTCCAGGTTTCAGCACTCTGAGCATCTCAGCTAAAGTTTCTGGACTGTGAATGTAGGAGCTGTCGGCCAGAAGACAGGAGAGCACCCAGTCAAAGGAAGAAGCTGCATGAGAGGCTGTGACGAAGACAAGAAGGAAGAACTATTGACATTTTCATTCATATATTTCTGATTGTAAAACATGTCAGTCCCCTGTTTAAAACTCAAACTCAAAGAGCATAAACTTTACCTGAAATCGCATTCTAAGAAGAATCATTTTAAGCATTGGTACGTTGATGTTTCACCAACTAAGATCTTATTGGGTTGTGTAATTGAATCAGGGGAAGATAAACTCACAGAGCGACAGCCTCTCCATGTTCTCCACAGACACTTTTCCATCTGCACCTAGAACTTCTCCAAGTTCCTCAGCAAACTGTTTCAAGGTTTCTGGTGTTGAGGGCTGAGCCCACAACAACAACACTTTGTCTCCTGCTTTGATTCCAATGTCGGCCATGATTTCCTGGAGAAAGATTCAAGAGAGTTGTCAAATTTCTTTAACAGGGTCATCATTTACAAATCCCTGCAGAGGAATTGAAACATGTCGTTGCTGTAGGTCCTGTAAACATTTGTTTCCTCATAATATGTCTGCACCTTTAATTATAATGTTCAAGCAATGCAGAAAAAAAAACACAAAGGTAGACAGTATTTATATACCAACAAAACAAAATGCTGAGAGAGGGAAATGACGGGCTTGCTGTCCTGATCCTTGCTCTGTCAACGTCAAACAGTAATTTTACATCAGGTGGCTCTTCAAGCTCAGACTTATATCCCACGGGAGAAAAACATGATACAGGGTTCCTACAACTTTAAATCTTCATACTCTTTCTATTTAAGGTTTAATTGTAATGCATATCAGAGGGTTATACAGCTCAATACTTTATAAGACTGCTCGGGAACCCTTTTCATGTAAATGTTTCTCTTTGTATTTTCAATAAATACAGGGGAAGAGCAAAAGTGTCGAAACAACTTTGAAGAGCCATCTGAAATGTTTAGGTTTAAAAGTATTAAAAGCATGGAATGCAAGGTTCCCACATGTTAATATTACACCAACAAATGTCCATACTTACAAAAGAAGTTTTGATTTAGGATTCGGTTTAGGGAAAGAGATCAGTGTCAGAGTTTGGTGTCATGTAATGGACGCCATGCACAGAAATATTGAGAGGAGATTCAGCAACCAGTGGCAATCTCATAAATCCACTCTTAGGGACCTGATGCTAGGAGATCCTCAGCTGGACAAAACAGGGTTTATCGGTGACTACCAAACCACATCGACTGACAGCTGCAATACATTCTAATTAAAGAATATGATGCCATCCTTCAGCAGCTTTAAATCAAGCTGGAGGTCAGTGTGTGCAGGATATACAAGGATGTTTGTATGGGTCTCCAAGTGTTTTTCTCTCTATAGAAGTTACACCTGGTTTGGCGTTCTGTTCAGCTGTGAGGTCTTATTGGACGTGGGGCATTGACTGGGATGAAGCTCCTAGTAACTCATTGTCCTCCGTGTCCTGTTATCAACTTTTTTACTTTCTTTAATATAGAAAGTACTCTTAAATCAGTTCTTTTGTTCTCTCTGTGTCTCTGCTCTGTCTTCTCGAGCCCCCAGTCGGGCGTGGCAGATGGCCCGTCATGCTGAGCCAGGTTCTGGTTCTTTCTTCCTATTAAAGGGGAGTTTATCCTCTATACTGTTTTAGACTGTAAACAAAGGATGCTTTCAAAAATGGAAGTGTTAATTTATTTTCATTAATCAATCAACAAAAAGCAATGAATTAACAAAAGAGAAATCCAGATCAACTCAATATTTGGTGTGAACTCAGCTGGTAGGTTGTTCCAAACATCTTGGAGAACCAACCACAGATATTCTGTGGATGTAGGCTTCCTCACATCCTTCTGTCTCTTCATGTAATCCCAGACACACTTGATGATGTTGAGTTTAGGGCTCTATGGGGGCCATACCATCACTTCTGCACCCCAGTTCCTATGTTTTTATGCATAGTTGAGTCGCTTGGCCTTGTTTCTACGTCGGAGATTTGGCTTTTTGGCTGCAACGCTTCCATAAAGGCCATTTCTGGCCAGACTTCTCCGGACAGTAGATAAGTGTACCTGGGTCAAACTGGTTTCTGCCAGCACTGAGCTGATGGCACTGCTGGACATTCTCCGATTTCAAAGGGTTAATAAGCTTGATGTGTGTTTCATCTGCTGCACTAAGTTTCCTTGGCCAACCACTGCGTCTACGATCCTCAATGTTACCTGTTTCTTTGTGCTTTTTCAAAAGAGCTTAAACAGCAGATCTTGAATCCCCTGTCTGCTTTGAAATCTATGTCTGGAAGAGAACTTGCTGATGAAGTATAACTACCTTGCATCTTGTTGCTGTGTTCAATCTTGCCATGACATGAAATTATCTTCCACAACCGCACCTTGGTATCAGTTTGGCTGTCCCTCACCCGGTTTTAAGCCTCCTACACAGCTGTCTCTGTTTCAGTTAATGCCTGTGTTTCAACCTACGTGTGACATTGATGATCATCAGCACCTGTTTGGTATAATTGGTTGATCATAAACCTGACTGTAATCCTACAAAATCCCTGCTTTGTGCGAGTATACCTATAAGAATTGATGCTGGTTTGAAGGCAAAAGTTAATAACACCAAATATAGATTTTATTTAGATTATTATTTTGTTTAGCTCTCTTTGCATTTTTTAAATGGATAAAAATAAACAATCATTTATATTAATAAAAGCATTTTTCTCACCTGCCTAAAACTTTTGCACAGAATATATATATATCTTGATTAGAGACCTGGCCTTTTATTCCTTTATTTCTTGTGAAAATTGTGTGGCTCGTTGGATCATGACAGTCACACACCCCACCAGTAAGGCCCATCAGGAATTTCAAGGTCTTTATTTAAAGTTCTTGTTAATGTTAGTAAAGCTGGTCAAATAAATTATAATCGCAAAGTAATTAGACTGCTTTTAAACAAATTATCAGAAACCTAAATACCTAGATGGCTAGACATACAATAATAACTATGCAAACTTGAAAATGTTTATATTTAACTTGAACAAGATTCGATTACAGATTATATTTAAAAAAATGTAACTAAAGAAAGACGAATGGTTAAATGCAGTAAATATGGTGGCCACAGTTCAGCACCAATCTTTAAGTTGTAAGTAAGGTTTCAGTGTTTGGTTAAAATTACTAAATTATGTGAACCCTTGACTTTAATCTTAAACTCGGTAAAGTCGTTATTAATCCAGACTCGTGTAAATCAAACCATGAGGCTGAACTGACCAGTTATCTAGCATGTTCTCTGTCAAGTGTTCAGTAAATTCCCTAAATAAAATCCTCACAGGGTAGAAACCGGTTACCTTTAGTATTAACTATCATGCAGCTGATTTATCAATGGTAAAACATCTTTGTTACAAAAAACAGACGCAGTGACGCAGTTTGTCACCGTTAGGGACACTTCTGAGGTTTGTTGACACATTGTTTACACAACGAGGGGCTCGTAAAGTTCAGACCCGGGGGAAAATAAATTATAGTTTTTAGTTCAAAATCTAAAACCGGACTAAGAAGCAACATTATCTAATTTAATAGAAAACTAACATGAATTTTCTCAATGACTCACCTGCTCTCCTGACGGTGGTTACAAAAAATAAGTCGCGTAACTGAATGAGGGCGGAAAAAGTGCTTCCGGTCTTTCACTTTCAAAATAAAATCTTTTAAAAGTGTAACATTGTTTTCCATTTCATTTAAACGATTAAAATGGGTGGTGTGTAATTTATTTTATTTCTATAAATATTATTTGCTCAAAAGTTTTTTATATACAATACATTATAGAAAATTGGAAGTAAATGAAATATTTTTGGCAACCTAGTTTTATTTTAAGAACTAGACTTCCGGTGTTTGATCGTGTCGCGGTAAAGTGACGCAGCTGTGTTCCTCCCAGTTGTGCAGCTTGTTATGGCGGCGCTTCTGAGAGGACTGAGAGCTGGGAGGCTCCTCCGAGGGCTGACCAGCGGTAAGACTGGCTCGGTGCTTCGTTCTTGCTTTGTTGCAACGCTGCACTGCCAAGAAAACAAAAACGCACCTACACGTTTTTCGGTTTCAGTCTTAAATTTTGGAAAGAAGCTCGAGTTGACGTTAGCTAATCGAAGGTGATCATGAAGGACAGTAAACAGTCTACGTTGCGGTGGCTTACCCTGTACACTTGTTTTATTGGAGTATAAAACTAATCAATAACTTAATAAAGTCAGGCATATGTTAATTGTATTGCACTGTATTGTAAACACGTTTGTCTGCAGCTGGGCGGGGGGCTGCAGTTATGGCAAGCGGTTCAGCTATATATAGCTGAGTTTATTTTATTTTTGTTGTTGTTTCCTGACAAGATTTGCAAAGCCTAGCGCAGATGCAAACATATGAAATGTATTATATCAGTATTTATATTTAAGCACTGTTCAGTCGTTTTACTTAGCTCAAGTTTACAACTCATGTCACTAAAGGAAAATGTAAATAAACCCAAGGTCAGTCACATAGAGTACACTTTAGTCACCCAATTTAATTCCAACATAATGCAACTATATACAACCCAAAGATTGAATAAAAGTCTATGACACTCTTCATTACACTTTAGCTTAATTTAAAAGGAGTCGTATTCAGAGCAATAATAAAGAAGAATATAATAAAACTTAATTTTGTCCCACCATATATCCCAACATGAATGTGTTGAGTATTGCGATTGCAAAGAACAGAAGCCATGCATTCAAACTTCGACATTGAGAGGATGGAAAAGGGAAAAATACAGAATAACATGGTTGTTACTAAGAATTTAAATCCTCATTGCAATATTAAACTATAGTAATGCCATGCCATGTTTTCTTTTTAATTGGGCAGACCTATTTTTTAGGCACTTATTGAATAGGAAAATAAGATTTTTTTTGGTGTTCGACCCCCCCATCACTGATCTAGGGATAATTCACAGATTTTGACCTTTTCCAATTTGATGTGTGGCTCTGCAATCAAATTTTTACTGTAGTAGAATATTCAAAGAAAAATATACACAGCAAGTAATAAATAAACAAACGTAAACTTACAAAATACAAACACTAGAAATTTAAAGATGCATTTTGAACAAGAGTATTTATTTAATAATTTGTTTAATCTTTTTTTGGCTTGTGTTGTCAGATTAAGGGTCCAAATCCTGATCTATGCCACTACATCAGTTTATAAAATACAAACATCTATATAACTGAGAGTTACATTAAAAGCAGATGTAAGCTGGTTAATTGGTCAGGCTTCTTTCTCAGAAAATCAGCCAACAGTCAACTGGTTAACAGATACAACCCTCAAAGCTATCTTAATAAGAGGTGCTTCTTAAGTTTCTGCACAACAGCTGTTGGTTGGGTTAGGGCCAAATGTATTTTTCTTGTCATTCTGTCAGACAGGTGACTGTCAGTGGGCAGCAACATGTGGGGGAGGGACACCCTATGCTCCATGCAGCCAGGGAACACCACACTCAGGCACTTCATCTTCCTTACATCTCATACAAAGGGCTCTTAATACTCTTAGTTGTTTTGAAATCGTAACTTCTTTTATACCTTCCGTATTGGGTGAATTCAGGTGCTGTATATTGGGGCATTAATAATTTGGGACATTTTAAATAAAAAGGCATTTTACTTTTGCCTTGAAAACTACAGGTAATAGTTTTGGTGATACACTTCCCAATACCTTACCTAAATACCTTTATGCTTATCCGGTCCCAAATTGCCTAACTTTTCCAATAAACCTGAATTTACTCCCCCTAAATGCTGGAAACTGACTCATTCCCTGTCTGAAAGCTGGTATTTTGACGCTTCTCTATAGATCATTGGAGAGCATATTCTTTAATGCACTATGTTTTGAACGTAGCATAAATCAGGTGAGATCATATGCCTTCATCGATCAGTGTGGAATAATCTTCATCCCTTCATTTTCAGTCAAATTCGAAACTCACATCTTTACCAGTTAATCTGCAGGACATTTTGATATTTTATGGTGAACGTTTGTTCTATTTAGTTGTTGAAATACAAATAAGTTTATGTAGAACTATTGACCAGTGGCCGCTGTAGATGGGTACCAGCCCCCCTGCTGTGTGGGTAACAACATCCCAGCTCAGACTGTTGATACCAAGTAACCGTTCCTTAAGGAGAACCCTAATAACCGAGTCTCGCCACACTGAGTAGGTAGCAGTGGAGAAGTAGCTTTGTAGACTGACTGAAGTCTTTCCCCACCTCCAGTGGTCGCTGCACCAACATCAACAAACCCTCAGTGTAGCAACCTGAGACGAGGCTTCCACTGTGCAGCACTGAGGCTGCAGGATGAGTCCAAATCTGACAAACCATCTGCATCTTCCTCCTCATCGTCATCATCCACATCCCACCATGAACACTACCAGACTCAATCAGCTGAAGGGGACACAGAGGCATCTTCCCAGCAGGATTCTGATCCAAATAGCAGGTCAGTCATTAAGCTGATGTTGCCCAGTTCTATTGCTGTTTACTGATAATAGCTCAACCTACTGAACAGTTTCTCTCAACATGTGAATTAAGAAGAGTTTAACTTTCTTTCTGTACTTCATTTATTATAAAATATGACTGTGTTTGCACAAAGTGAACAGGAGCAGGACGAGGACTACGAAACAGAAGAGCAGCTGCAGGCTCGAATTCTGACGGCGGCTCTAGAGTTTGTCCCGCTGCACGGCTGGTCCATGGAAACCATCGCTGCTGGTGCTGAAGTAAGGTTGAACCAAATACGATTTTACAGCACTTTGATTTCTTAAATCTGTTGTTTAAGTCCCCTTCTAGGTATGTTTTTTTTTTTGCTACTTCTATCAACAGTTGAATTCTTTCTTGACTTATTTTTTATGTTTTTCAATGTGACAAGTTCTGTTTTTAAGACTAAATTTATTTTAAAAGGCACTGTTTAATTTAAGATTATCTGGATGGAGATTAAGTGCAACTATTGGTATTAACAGCAATAAATTATCCTTTAAGGGAGGCTTCAGAATATCTTTGAAGAGTCGACTCATGTTTATGTTGTTGCGATGCTGCCCCCAGTCTCTAGGTTTGTCCTCTGCTTCCACTGGGATGTTCTACAACGGAGCGGGAGACTTGGTCCTGCATTTCGTCTCCCAGTGCAACTCCAAGCTGACAGAGATTCTGGCTGAAGAACACAATCAAGTCCAGCTGGGCCAGGCAGAGTATGTAATGCACAGCCTCACCATCCAGTTGCAGTAACGACAGCCCGACATGGACATTATCTATGGACTTCAGAGCAAAATGTGTAAATGTGAGAGAATAAAATATGAGAGCAGATTGGTATTGGAAAAAATGACCTTTTAACAGGTGTTTCCTTTTAGGAAATGGCCAAAGCAAGCTGTTAAAAAAGTTTCTAAGAAAAACAGACAAAGATCAATAACACAGGAATATGGGTAGAATTAAATGCACATATTGCACATATACTAGTAAATGTGTTAAGAAAATTTGTATAAATTTCTTTAGCTCATGTCGAATTACAGAGGTGACATGAGGTAAATAAAGACATCCCTCTCCACAGCAACACTCTATGCCTACTCATCCCACGGCGAGCGTGATATTAAGATAAATCATGTCAGAACTGCGTCCACCTTTAATGTGATCTATAACCAGTAAAACTCAAATGAGAAACAAGCTTAAATGAACAACAGGAATAATGTTGTTGTGAAAGTCTGCAAACCTTTAAACCAGTGGTGTTCAAAATCAGTCTTTAAGGGCCGGTATCCTGGTTCCACATATCTGAATCAAATGATGGTTCCTTAGCAGGCCTCTGCGGAAGTTTATGCTATGCTGGGGATGTAGTCGGACCCTTTGAATAAGTTGTGTTAGAGCGGAGGCGCATCTAAAACTGCCAGGACGCGGGTCCTTGAGGACTAGAGCAGCTGGACACCTATTATTTCAACTAATGCCTTATTGAGGCATCTTTTGTTTTTATTACAGCTGTCAGTCATTTTGGCTTGGACTCTATATCAGCATGCCAGATAGTGAAGGCATCTCCTGTTCACAGCTGTCTGCATCTTCCCTCTGAAAGTCTTGTGCCAACATTGACTGGTATTTTGAACCAGTTGTATTTCCCTACACCTTGACTGAAGCCATTGTTCCTGCTGAGATAAAATGGCAAATAAGCATGATGCGGTCAGCACTACGCTTCACCATGGGCATGTTGTTCTTTTTTGTAATGTGCATTGTTGGTTTTGCTCTTAAAATACCTTTGGCTTCATCTGGGGGTGCAGGATATTAGGGAAACATGCGATAGCCGAGGTCTCTTCACCCTCCCTAGTCTCCAAATGGAGACATCCAGGAGGGGACCTGACCAGATTCTTCAAACCATCAAAACTGAAAATTTACAAGCAGTCTAGCTCACCTCATTATAGTAGAGCTTTTCACCTCAGGCTACGTTCACACTGCAGGTCTTAATGCTCATTTTCGATATTTGGATTAAATCAGATTTTATTATGTGTGTGAGTATTCACACTATAACTAAAATGCGGCAGCAAACACTCCAGTGTGCACTGTTCACGGCCCTAAAGTGCCCGGCGTGCGCAGACGAAGACGACATCACACCCAACGCGCTCTGTTTATGGAAGTGAAAATGGCAGCTACAGATGCAGGTGTTTGTGCAGCAGTTTGGCAATTATCGACAGTCGGAATCGACAAAATTTTAACATTAATTAGAGAACGAAGGGCATTGAGGGGAAAAAAGAGCCCATACTTTAACAATGGTAGCTGTGGTAGCTACCTCCATACAGAGGTATATGTGAATCCAGAGTCAGAACCACAGTCTGTGGTGGAGTTGTGATGTGAACGGCTTCCCTTACAGAGTTCATCCTCGATTTCAGGATGTCACAAAAGATCTTTAAATACCCCTCAGTGCCTCCTCCTGCGCAGATTAGTATGTCTGTCTCTTGTCAGTGATGTACAAGACGGATTTAATGCGAAGAGACCATTTACACTGCAGTTGCTTTCAAAAGCATCAGATATGTATCATATTTAGTACCACATATAAAAGTGACCTGGGTCGGATTTGAAAAAATCAGATTTTTTCTGTTCACACTGTCATGAAACATGGGCAAAAAGTTGGATGTAATGCACTTTTGCCTGCAGTGTGAATGTAACCCAATTCTCTAAAAGCTGCGCTCTCTGCCATAATGACAAAAACTTTTTCAGCAGCTTGTATTAGGGGTTTTCCAGCCTTGATCAACTTCTCAGATCTATAGGTGAGGGTTAAAATGTAGACCGACTGGAAAATTGAGAGCATTGCACCTTTTTCATCACTGCGTGAAAAGGACAATAAGATGCTTGGACCTCTTTGCTTAATGGAAAGATTGACCCTCTGACACAGGGCCTCATGGGAACAGTCATACTAAGATCAACCATTGATAAAAGGTACCTCGCTCAAAAGAGGAAAACAAGTGCATCCTCTGTAACCTTAGAGGGAGGCGGCAAACATGTGGAAGAAGATCCTCTAGTCAGATGAGGTAGAAATGTAACTTTCTTCAATACATGAGATGCACCACTTGTGTAAACTAACACTGCACATCACCTTTAACACATCGTCCCCACAGTGAACTGTGGTGGTGGCAGCATCATACTGTGGGGGATGCTTTTCCTCCACAGAAACATGGAGGAGGGTCAGAGTAGATGGGAAGATGGCTGCTGCCAAAATCCAAGGGCGTTCCAGAAAGAAAAACTTGTTAGAGGCTGCAAAAGACTGGAGACTGGGGTGGAGGTTCACCTAGAGGGGTGTAGGTGGAAGGATTTTATTGTTTTAGAATGACCTAGTGTTGGAATAATTCTAGTTTTGTACTCTATTATTCCTCCCTGGCTCTTCCCAGTGTTCACCTGTAACAAATATAAGACATCATCCGGACCAGACAATAACTACATAGTATTCAAATTTGGCTTGCAAGGAGAAGGATTACTGAACTGCTTAACATCCCACATCTCTCTGATGCGGTCCAACTTGAGACGGCCTTTTATTGAAAAGCTTGGTTACACAGTCTCCAGACAGGGGCAATCCCTGCTGGGTAGCACAGATAACATTGCTCACAGGTAACATTTTCTGAACATTCCGTTCCCGTTTTTTGCACACACAGCTGCACAGCTTCCGCAACAAGCAAATTGTTGCCACCCCCTCCTTCTAGAATGTTCCTCAGATGCACACTGACTGAAACTTTTTGCTTCTGCGTTAGACTGAACTATTAAATATTATTATCGAAACAAAAGGTGTTAAGAAACCTGTATGAAAACACACGTTAATAAAATACATTCTGTGGATAAACATAACACTTTTAGTTATCAGCTAAAAACACACACCCTTTGAGGATTTTATTCCCTCACTAGACAAAGTCCAGCACTAAATGCAGTTGTGAATCTGTGTTAAGACTTGAAAATGAGTGTTTAGATGCTGTTAATCCTATCTGACTGAGCTTGAGCCGTTTTCCAAAAATGGACCAACATTTCAGTCTCTAGATGTGCAAAACTGATGGAGACATACCCCAAAAGACTTGCTGCTAGTGTTTGAGCAAAAGCTGGATTTACAAAGTATTGATTCAGGAGGGCTAGACATAAACGCACACCACACCTTTTTAGACATCTTTGTGGGAAAACATTTTGAAAACGCTGCAGACCTTCCCATCCACCTCACTGTTATTCACTACTTTGGGTTGGTGTGACGCATAAAATCTTATTTCAGTACAGTGAAGTTTGTGGTTTTGATGTGAGAGAATGTGAGAGAAAGTTAAAGCAGTATAAATAATTTCTCACGTGAAATTTTTTTTTAAATCCCTATCTGCCATCTTTTTTGCAGACCAAAGAAGACGGCTGACTTCCTAAGAGATGCAGTAGAGACCAGGCTACGGATGTACATCCCCCACATCGAAACCTGGCCACAGGTAAACAACACTCAAGCCTCGTTTCCGCTGAGCGGAACGGTATGGTCCGGTCCTCTATTTTATGTTCCGGCGTATTCAGGAGAGCTTTTCCATCATTTCCGTCAGGTCATACTAGTGCGGCGAGAATCGGGATGCAATGAAACATAACAAGTAGGTCAAGACAGCAGCTCGTGCTTGGTTTTTGATTATTTTTTAACACAAACCGTACTACAGTACCTGACCATTGTCCTATGGACCTACAACTGATGGGGGGCCATAAATGGACTAGTATGGGCCTGTTGTAAGGGGCTGCTTTTACAATGGAAACAGACAAAAAAGCAGACCTGACCGGACCGACCCGGGCCGTGCCGCTCAGTGTGGAAAAGAGGCAATAGATGACTCACAGCAGAAACAGTGAGAATTGCATGTAAATTTTTTCTCTTGCTCTTTTTGACACAGGCAATGAGCATCTTGCTTCTTCCTCACAACATCCCCGACAGCCTGAAGCATCTCTCCACCATGGTGGACGACATCTGGTACTATGCTGGGGACCGTTCCACAGATGTGAGTGGATCCTCTCACCTTCGATCTCCCTTTTCTTCTGCTCATACCTTCCTGTCCCCCTTTCATCATCACCCCCACAGTATCCGGCCTGCTACGTCTCAGGTTACCCCGCCCATCACCAACTTCCATGACTTTTTATTCTTCAGATTTCTAAACCTCACTCTTCTGCACATTTTTTCATTCGGTATACCTTTTGCCTTAATAAACTGTGAATTAGATTCATATGTGACAAGAATGTATACTGCTTCTCCAACAAAATGTAAAAGTTAATTTTCTCTCTGTGCTCAATCTGAAGATGAACTGGTACACAAAGCGGGCAGTGCTGACCGGTCTGTACAACACAACAGAGTTGGTGATGCTGCAGGATTCCTCTCCAGACTTCCAGGACACCTGGACCTTCCTTGATAACCGCATTCAGGATGTAGTCAACATGGCCACCACGGCAAAGCAGGTACAGAAGAGTTGAGACAGAAAAGTCAAAAACATTCAAGTTTGGTCATTCAAGAGCTAATTCACTGTCTTTTAGTAATGTTTTTTTTGCTAAATGTTTTCTACTTGCTGATTTGTCCTGAGTGGGTAACAGAGAGAAAGTGTGAATGAAATTAAAACAACGCCTTCTCAGATAACGTAGTATAGTTTTCTTTTTCCCTTTAGATGAAGTCGACTAGTGAAGCTGTAACACAGGGGCTCGTGGGAGCTGCAGTTACGGTAAGTTTTCAGGGGGGGTTAATCAAAAACTACTTTAACCATCATAGCTTCTAATACATACTTCTGACTTTTCCTTATTAATGAATGTGTTATATTTTGCAACTTCTTCGACTTTCCCATAAACCTCTAAATTTGCCCACTTGGTGGCAGCATTGTCTTGGCATTTGCAATACCGCCTCAATACTGCAACACAGTAGTAATGATGGAAAAGGTTTTTTCTTCCTAAACATTGCTGTTTCAGTGCCATGAGCAACTTTTCCTTACTCTTCCACACACAACTATATCCCCAGGCATGACATTTTAGGTCAACAAAAAAAAACAAAAAACAGATTAAATATTGCAGACAAACAAGATCAAATGACAGAATACATTAAAAGAATCCATACTACCAGCTCTGATATAAAGGTTTTGGACCTCCACATGCTCCAAAATCAGCTGACATTCACAAGTTAATGAGTTCAAGATAATAAACCTCAATTCGTCCTAGCAATCTGACAGTTCTGTGCTACATTTTTTAAAGCCCGTTTATACTACAGCTGTTTTGCTTTCACTTCTGGGTGGAAGCAAAAAAGCTGTTGTTTAAGTTGTAAAGGGGTGTGTGTCACAGTGTATGGGACCTTATACGTTCATTATAAACTGCGTATATGTACCTCAGAGTTCTGTTTTGTGTTCCTCATAATTGGGTTGTGAATTAAAGCAAAGATAATTGAGATAAGCTCCAACAAACCCTCTGTGGACCCTTCATCTGTCAGTTCTTGCATTTATCATGGAGCACTGCAGCTCCATGTATTAATCCAGCTGGTTATCAAAGGAGGGTTGCTAATGATACATGTTCTTGTTTTGTTTGATCATTACCTCTGCCTAGGAGGTTATGTTTTTGCCAGGGTTTATCTGTTAGTGATTTGGATTACATTTTCAGGAAACTTCCACAGTGGAACAAGTGATTCGATTTTGGGAGTGTTCCGGTTCCCTGTCTGGGGAGGGATGGGGGGGGTCTGCGCTCTGTGTGCCTTTCTGCTGTTAAACACTATTTTAATTACTTTTAATAGTTCACATTAGTTTGGGGCACATATGAGAGATACTAATTTATTAGCTAAAGATAAATGTAACCTAATCTTAAAGATTTGTAATAAAATGACTCATTATTGGTATACGTTTTTTCAGCTGAAGAACCTCACAGGACTGAACCAGAGACGATGATGTGAAACATCTGAGGCACGTTAAGCCCAACCAGCCTGGATAATGTCATGCACTGAAGATGGTGTCTTTTCTGGGCTTCTTTGCTCTGATTTTTTCGGTTGTATGGCATGACTGAAGGAATTTAATCGTGGATTTTAACAACAGAAACATCCAACTTGTCAAGGCCCTCTGTATCTTTCTATTCACCTTCAGAATAAGTGGCTCTTTTTTGTTTTACTCAAATCAATTTTTTTCTGTTGTATAGAAGTGCAAGATCAGATTCAATTTTGGTTGTGAAGTCATAAGCCAAATAAAGTAGTGTATACTCAACATATGATGTGTGTGAAATTTTTTAATATGTATATAAAAGAAATAATTTTACTATTATCTATCTATCTATCTATCTATCTATCTATCTATCTATCTATCTATCTATCTATCTATCTATCTATCTATATATATATATATATATATATATATATAAAATATAGAATTTCTGTTTGATTTAGTTTTTTCACAAATGCAAATGTAACAGTAGAAATCCAGGCAGTTTAGTGTGCGAATTAGAATTGTAACCACCATTTGCTTTAGTAAATAATAGTTTTGTAATTTTACCAGGTGTATAATGCAAAAAATATGTACTATATGTTGTAAGGTCAGGAAGAATAGACTTTTTTTTCAGATTTTTTTTATTTTTTATTTTTTTTACCTCAATGAATGATTTTGGAACGATCAAAAAGCTTTTACTTTGAAAAAAATATCTGCAGAACCCGGTTGTGAATGAAGAAATCCCGCCTTCAAACTCTTGTTCCAACCAATCATTATACGCGTTTCTATTTTCTAGCCAATCAGCTCTCAGTAAACATTTTATTGGAGGCCTTCAAGCCGGCGCAGCGGTAGTAGATGCAGTGCGGTGAAAACACGTCTATCTCGTTGTTTTAGACCTGAATAATCTTCAAGAATGCCGTATGCTAACCAGCCGACGGTTAAAATAACAGAACTGACGGACGAAAATGTCAAATTCGTCATAGAAAACACGGATTTGGCGTGAGTAGTTGTTTATTTTTTCCCCAGTCAGTTTGTATTAAGAGGGCAGCCATTATCCTTGTCTGCGCTCGAAAACACGAGTTACGAGACAAAATACAGGAAAAATAAATGCGATTTGACTTCAAATATCAATCTTCTTATCTTAGGTTGCAATTAACTAGTTTCTTTTTATCGCAGTATATGCATTTTTATTTTTATTAGAATGGGTAAAATAATTGAAAGCCTCTTTAAGATGTAGGATTTTACATACTAGGGAATGACCAGACTCTTAAACAGATTCTTATGAACCGATAAGTCCATGAAGGCACAAAAGTTTTCACGCTGTCGATATATCTTAAACAAATTCATGAGTGTGATTCCCCCACTATAAAAGCGCAGGCTTTGGTTTGCTGCGCTGAGGCACGCAGGTTGCTACACAATGCAAAGCTGGAAATACATCAGCAATGGCCCCAGAGATGAAACGGTTGCTGCCCATCAACCTGGGAAGAGTTAAATAGTCATTTCAAAGCTATTCACCTTTTATATGGAACTCCAAAATGCTCAAAATTAAATAACTGAAAAAAAAACGTATGATAAAAATGTTTACAGACAAATATTTAATGTGACAGTGAAATTGTGAAAAAAAACTGAATTCATATGAAATTCTTAGCTCATTAGGTTTAAATATTTGTAATTTTCCTTAAAAAAATCCATTTATTATTATATAACAAAAAATATTGCTAATAGTTTAGATTTTTTAGCCATTTGAATGTAATGCCATCAGTTTTGATTTCAAAACGTCATTTTCACAAGGTAAGCTTTTATTTCATAATGGTGTTATAATTTATATTTGTCTAATATTTATTAATGTAGCTATTTATTTCACAAGTTGTTGTTTATTTATTTATTTCGAGCAGTTTGGCATTCCATAATTTTAGCGTTTTTCCACTGAGAAATATTAATCACAAGCCAGCTGCCAATATTTTGGATGTCACAGTAAGTCCACCAACAGGTCCAAAAGGGCAATGCTCTGAAAAACGACAAAAATACCAAACGCTGTTAGAGGCATCAGCTGGATTTTTAAATGGTAATGTTCATCACTGAACAATAAAGATAACTGAATATGCTTAGACACAGTGAAAGTACCAGATTAAGCCAATAGGCATTTTATGTACTATGTTCTATGTACCCTGGTAGGTTGATGGTGTTGCACAAAAAGAGAAGGTAAATAAAATATGTATTATAGCATCAGATGGCCATTAAAGCCAACAAAACTGCATAAACAAGAAGGGAAAAAAATCTGATTTTGGAAACACAAAAAGACCCAAGGTTTCACGTTTCTTCAGTTGAGGCCTCAAGATATAAAATAAAGATGACTCAACACTGATGGTAACCTCTTCCACTAGTTCCACCTGTTTTTTTCCACTGACCGCACATTTTACCTATATGTTTTACGTCTTTGAGGTACTTCAGCCACCTTGGTCCTGGTGGGAATTTTTCTCCCAGTCTTCTGTTAAAAAGGATTCATTTAAAAAGGAGAAGCCAGTTCATGCATAATCGTATATGTAAGTCAAGCATTTTTAAATAAATAAAATTCTCAAAACACAGTGTACTGTGATTCTCTAAATGTTTTATTAGTTATTACACTTCTAAGAAATTATATCTATCTGTGCATGACGAAGTGGTAATACAATAATGGGTTGTTTTGAAGAGAGGCCAAAAGAGTGCTGGACAGAGCTGTGCAGAAACAAATGTCTACAAACCGAATTGAACTTGGTAAAGAAGAGGTGGGCGACATTTCAGTTCTGCGCTCCAACTGTTGAGAGCTCACATTTTAGATCCTGATGTAATATTTAGCCAGTTGGACAAAGGCTTAAGGCAGCAGATGCTCACATTGAACACTGACAGTACCCAAAATGTAACACTGAAGGTTAGATTAAAATACTTGTGATGAAAATCAGATCATTTTTATAAAGTCCTGATACAGAAACTGTAGAATTAAAGGGAGGTTTCTTTTTTTTATTATGACTGTATTGCCATTACTTATAGATCATTCAGCAAGTCTTTCAAGCGAACTTCTGACTTAATATGCAGCATGAAGTCCTAAGCTGTGGATGTTAAGTATGTTTACTTGCTTTTTCTGTTTAACTCATGTGGGAAAGTTGTTTCAAACTTAAATACATGAGCTTTGCTCTCCAGATATCATTATTTACGCTATAAACATCAGAGTTTGTGCAGTGCAAACTAGAATCTTCCAAATTGCTTGTGGTGTTTAATGCTATTGAAAAAGAATTGAATTATTTCCCACAGGGTGTAAATTTAGGCAGAGCCAGAGAAAAGAAGAAAAGTGAGGCGTCTAAAACATATTTATTGTTGAATCACATGTTAAAACACCTTTTCTTTCTTGTTTTCAGGGTTGCAAACTCTCTCCGTCGTGTCTTCATGTCAGAAGTTCCCACAATAGGTAGAGTAACACTGTTTTGTTCCATATACACTATATTTTTCTATAGTGCTTGGCTTTGTTACAAGGTTTTTCTAAACATGATTTGAGATGCGAAATACAAGCAAAGTTCTGTTTTATTGTGTGAAATTACGCTTTTACAATGAGTCAGCTTATTCAACAAGATTATTGTATATTACCTTTGTGATCTTAGTTTTTAAAGTCGGGTAAATAAAACAAAAGTCTGAAGAGTTTTTGTAAACATTTGTTGTAGCTGCAGCATCCCTTTAACTCACTGTATTTTCAGCCATCGACTGGATCCAAATCGATGCCAATTCATCAGTGCTCCACGATGAGTTCATCGCACACAGAGTCGGTGTGTATCTCCTTTTGATTGTAGCGTAGTTTAAGCATTTTATGAGCAGAGAGACCTAAACATTAATCTGCTCGCTTTCATGTGTCGCCAGGTCTCATACCTCTCACCAGTGATGACATTGTGGATAAGATGCAGTATTCCAGAGTGAGTGTACTGCAACTCAAAGCAGTTGGTTAATTAGTTTGGGAGGAAAAGAACAAATACACACAAAAAAAAATGGAATAAAAGCATATAACATCTATTAGCTTCTTCAGTTTCGCTGCAATACAGACCGCCACAGGAAATCCTTCCTGCCCACAGCTATCATCATCTACAACAAGTCCTTAAAGAATTAATTATATGAGCTATACCAACACTTAATTTCCCTCTGGGATCAATAAAGTATTTTTGAACTTTGAATTGAAAAACATGAGAACAGGGAAAACACAAACAGCACATAAGGGTTTCTGGTTTAGGAACCCAGATATTGTGGTCCTATTCTTTAGGGTGTGACCTCCAACGTGCATTGGTGCGATCCGTTTCTGAGTATAAGGCGGCTCAGAAGAGAGTCTGAGTCGAAAAAGGTGAACTGCCCCCTTTGCGTGGAGGGTCATTCTTTGCCTCAAGTGGAGGCCATTAGGAACCACTATCAGCTTCCTAATGGAGACTTAAGTTTTTTACAGAAGCAGAGGTTCTGCTGTCAACTGACCAGTCACTGAGTTTCCTCCGGAGGTTGGCTGGATATAGCCTTATAGGGCCTTTTTCCCCGAGGTGGTTCTAATGCTAGAGCCCGACTTGGAACTGGTTCTTTGGTTTTCCTCCACCAAAGCATCCGTCTTATTGGTTCCAAACCGGGGCCTAACCAAGCACCTTGCTGGGCCAGAGCTGGTGCTTACTAAGAACCACTTATGGTGACGTTCCATATTTCCATTTCTCTGCAAATGTAGTCGCCGCTCTCTTGAGTCTGGCAATCAATCATTGATGTTGCACAAAGATAATGTGATCTACATATATTTGCAAATCCAGTAATGTGTGGAAACACAAAAGCAGCACATGTAAGGGTATGATGAAACTTCTCCGTTGTTAAAAATCTCTTATCTGTTCATGCTCTTCTTATTTTCGTCTCTATGTGGGCGTATACAGGCTGCATTGCAACGGTTTAGATAACGTTATGACGCAGCGCCGAGTAGGCCAGGCGCCAGTGGAAAAGCAACCGGTTCTTTGAAAGAAGGGATTTTTTAATATATATATCATTCCATCTTGTCTGGGAGCACCTTGGGCTCTCAGAATGAGCTGGAGGATGTCGCTGGGTAGAGGGACCTGATCTCGGACAAGCATAAAAGGATGGAAGGATTGATCTTGAACTGAATTCGAAAATTTACCGGAACATTTGTCTACATTTAAAAATACAACACTTTTAACCAATCTGACTCTTCGCAAGATTTTCCTGCAGGTTCAGTCTTTAAATTCACAATAAAGAAAACTTCCTTTCCTAAATGAAATGGAATTCGTGCACGAGAAGCAGTTTCTGTTAATAAATGTTAACAAGACAAAACAAAAAACTATTTGTATTTCATCACATCAGACTAGTGAGAGCTGCAGGTTTAATGTTGAAACTGAGTATGTTTGCTCGTGCTCCTCCTGCAGGACTGTACCTGTGATGACTTCTGTCCCGAGTGCTCCGTTGAACTGACCTTGGACGTCCGATGCACCGAGGACCAAACGCGTCACGTCACTTCACGCGATCTGCTCTCCAACAATCCCCGTGTCATCCCTGTGAGTCTTTTATTCAGGTGCTGAGGTAGGATGTGGACCAGAGCAGAGATCTGAAGTTGTTTATCTTCCAGGTCACTTCCAGAAGCAGAGACAATGATCCAAACGACTACGTCGAGCAGGATGGTAACCTCAGAGCTTGTCTCATCAACCTGTTTAATCCTTTTTCAGGCGTCTGTTTTTATGTCTTAATAATGTACATCCTCATTGCTTTATCTGTGTTAGACATCTTGCTGGTGAAGCTCCGTAAAGGCCAGGAGCTTCGGCTCAGGGCATACGCCAAGAAGGGCTTCGGTAAGGAGCATGCCAAGTGGAACCCGACGGCGGGTGTCTCCTTCGAGTATGACCCAGACAACGCACTGAGGCACACCGTCTATCCACGACCCGAGGAATGGTGCGTCTTCCTTTCAGTACAGCTCGCCATGATTTACGATTGTTGATTATTTAATCGGCAACACAATAATATGCTTTTTTTATTTCTCAGGCCAAAGAGCGAATACTCAGAGATTGAGGAAGATGAAGTTCAGGCGCCATATGACCCCAACGGAAAGCCAGAAAGGTGAAAAATACCATCTGTAATGTGAAGAGAACCAGTTCGTCCTGCAGTAAAACATTCTCACAACAGCACCATTTTTTTTCATGATGTCTCAAATGGAAGCAGTGTGTTTGAGGTCTTGGACCTGATTTATATGGCAGGAATTTTAGGCCGATGTTGCCCTGATTCTCCTTTGCCCCTTCCGACACGCCCAGATTATCGGGATGGCTCTTAAAATAATCCTAACAGGTATTCCTGCCGTGTGTGGTGTGTTCAGGGCGCTCTGGTCTGCTCGGAAGGACGTTGGGACCGCTCCGATCGCAAATAGGGGATATTCAACATGTTGGATTGTCTTGGCACGATATCACAGCCTGCGTGGTGTGTTGGGAGGAAAAACGAGCATGCAGCCTATTAAATGTGACGTGTATCCAATCAGAAAGCGAGGTGACAGGCAGGGATGTGCAGATGCGCCTTTGAAGCGTCTATTATTATTTCCAGTTGTCTGCTCACTTGACTGCAGTCCACAAATGCATAGAAACAGAGATCAGTCAGAGCAAAGTGTGTAAGGACGTTTCCCAGTGGAGAAAAACCCCCAATAATTCACCTCCATATCTTTGTATATCAAGTAGAGCCCCTGCTCCTGCTGTGTCCACTCCTTCATCCAACGCTAGGATTTAGTTGGGTTTGTTTCTCTGTTAACTAGTCCACAAAATATTGTCAATGCCTCATCCTTGGCATCCATATTTATTTACTCCTTTGACTTTAGTCACGTTTTATATCATGAGGTTTTGTGAGATTTCCTGTCTGAGCTTGGAATGTTTGTGAGTAAACTCGGTTCGTGTTTGGTGTCTCGCCATTGCCGTGTGGCCGCACACCACACACTGTAGAACCAAAACAGAAATATCCATGATTTTACATCGCCTTGTTTGCGGTCTGAAACTTTTGTGAGCACTTTAAAATCCTGATTCTTGCACAAGTGAGATTATATTTTTAGTTGTATCCGTTTTGTAGTCTGTTCTTGTTTAATGTCTCTCTCTGCAGCTTGACAGAAACCTTGACCACAGCTCATGTGAGATTTGATTCTCTCCAGATTTTATTTCAACGTGGAGTCTTGCGGCTCTCTCCGGCCGGAGACCATCGTCATGTCAGCGTTGGCGGTCCTGAAGAAGAAGCTAAGCGACCTGCAAACCCAGCTGAGCCATGAGATCCAGAGTGACGTGCTCACCATCAACTGAAGACAGCTTTGTTTTTACCTGAGGCTCAAAATCAGGGTCTCTTTTCAGACTTAACTGCATCCTCTCTTCTGACTGAACCCGGATCTGTTGGACCAGATTCATCAGTAATATTAAATTCCTTTGTGTTTATTTGTCTCAGTCACCAGAGGAGAGGAGTTATATATTGCAGAAGCTGGTGGCTGAAAAATGTGATGTAAAGTCGTCGTTTCGAGGAGTTTTTCTGTATTGATACAAAGTTAGACTTGTTGCTGTAAGGGTAACATTTCAAGCTTTTGGATAAATATTTTTGCTCAATGTATTTTTAAATAAATCAGTTTTGTTGTATTTTGTTTACTTTTATTGCAAAACTTTAATGCTTCTCTACTGATGCAGCAGCTTTCTTCTTTTAAGCTCTAAAGGCCTAAAAAATGCAATTTACAAGACGAAAGTAATATTTCAAAATGTAAAATATCTGATATAACATTATGCCTTTATATGTGAATTAAAAGAAATGTACTTTATTCAGACGATCTGAAGACCTACAGTGGGGCAAAAACGTATTTGGCTGGTACCGGCTGTAAGTTGTCCCACATATAAAGATGAGAGAGGTGTGTTATTTTCATTATAGGTACACTTTAAGTGTAAGAGACAGAATGTTAAAAAAAAAATCCAGGAAATCACATTGTATGATTTTTGAAGAACCTATTTGTATAATGGTGCAGAGAATAAGTATTTAGCACCTACAAACAAGCAATAATTGTATCCCTCACAGAACTGTTACTTCTTTAAGAAGCTATTCTATCCTGCACTCGTTACCTGTATTGATGGCACCTGTTTGAACTTATCTGTATAAAAGACACCTGTCCACACCTTCAGTCAGACTTCAACCTTCACAATGGCTAGTACTAATTATCTATAAGCCATAATCATACAAATGACAAGAAGCAAAGACTTCAAATGTTTCACTCTATATGTAATGAATCTATGTAATATTTATCAGTTTTACTTTCTGAAATGAGACAAGATTGAAACATTTTCAATGTTGTATTTGTATTCCCCCTACCCCAAAATATTGACAATAAAGTGTAAATATGGGAAAATATTTATTTCAGTAATTCAACTTAAAAGGTGAAACTAATATATGATATAGATTCATTACTGCCTCAGTGCAGTACAGCTTGGATGCTATCAGCCTGTGACACAACTGAGGTGTTATAGAAGACCAGGATGCTTCCTTTAGCACTTCTGCATTGTTCGGTCTCATGTCTCTCGTCTTTCTCTTGGCAATGCCCCATAGATTTTCTAAGGGATTCAGGTCAGACGAGTTTCCTGGCCAATTCAGCACAGTAATCCCATGGTTATTGAACCAGGTTTTGGTACTTTTGGCAGTGTTGGCAGGTGCCAAGTCCTGCTGGAAATTGAAGTCAGCATCTCCATGAAGCTTGTCTGCAAAATGTCCTGTAGATGGCTGCATTGACTCTGGACTTAATAAAGCCCCAGTGTCCTTTTAGCTTTACTTATTCATCATGTAATTTTTTGTATTATCATTACATCTTTAATCTTAAAATCTCAGTTTTCTTCCTCCTAGTTTTCATCCCCACTACTGTCAGACTCTTTAACTCTGCTTAAAAACAACCTCACATATCTGCAAAAACCCTGCCAGTAGTACCATTGGGCAATAACCTCATTCAAACTTTTAATTTGATTTAATTTGCAATTATTGTCACCTTAACATTTTGCACTGGTAATTTATTTTATTTTTATATTTAATACTACTGTTTAATTTAAATTGAAATTACTTATTTTAATTCTACATAGGATGCCTTTGTTTTTTACTTTTATTACTTATTATTGAACCTATTTATCATATTTTGCACCCTTCCAACAACTAGAACAAAGTCAATTATTTTGAATCATTTCCTGTTTAACAACATTTGGGAAACATCATTTTAAACCTTACTCAACGGTACACAATGTTATATATTCGATTGTGCAAATATCTGACCCGCAAAACTGTTGGAGACAATGCCATGTTTTAGCTTTTAGCTGGCACACGGGTTAAGGTCCAACCCATTTGAGCGCTTCTTCCAGGAACTCTCCTTCCCAATGGCTCACAAAACACTCCTTCCAAAGGAATGTGTCCATCCTTCCTGGTTCTACACCTGTCTTCAAGGGCCTTGCAATTATTTTGGATTGTTTACTCCTTTTGTTGCCCAACTGTCTGATCTGTTCCAGCTTCAAGGCTATTTGCTGTGTATATTCGGCTTGTCAGAATATAATATAATGCTCTGCTTAGCTGAGCTGAGCTGGCTCAACTTGATGTAAAGTTGAGTAAATATTAAACAGATTTAGTACAGAAGTTCAATTAGCATAGACCAACAAGTTTTTAAAATTTGAAATCTGTAAAATTCAAAACTGTGAAATTTAATTTCAGAATTTTGACAGTCAAATCTTTGACTTCAGTCTTAATTGCATGATTCAGTCCTCACAGTCATGACTGAAAGAGATTTCTTAGTAAAGTCCTAATTTTCAATTGCAACATTATATAACATTCATTCTTATAATTATAGTTCTGACTTTAAAACTCAATTCTTACTTTTAAGGTCATAATTGTGAGATGTAAAGTAAGAATTAGAAGATTATGACTTTAAGAGTTTTAAAAGTGCATGATATATTATAAAGAGTAGGCTATCCTATCAGTTTTTTACAAAGATGATCACAGGAAAGTATTTTCAGCTTCCAAAGTCACACATGTGACTTTCAAAATGTCATAATTGTGACAAATCGTGAGCCACAATTCTGGATATATTTGGCATGAATGGGCTTCCATACAGATTAGGATCAAGTGGAGTAAAAATACACATTAAATCCGGGAGAAGCGTTTTTGTTGCGCAGATAGCTTCTCTGGAGGAAGCGCTGAACTCCTTTTAACGAGTCGTTGTCAAGAGAAACTGACCAGAAGAAGTCCTCGAAAATAGGAACTGAAACCTTGAGACAAGCAGATACAGTCAAGCTGTGCAGGTTCACAGCAGCTCTAAATTTAGTAAAATATAACAAATCAAGATGCAGTGAAGAGAAATTAGTTTTACCCTCAAATGTTTTACTTTTAATCACCTAAATATATACCGATTCATCTGGTTTCCACCCGCAGAACAACGCGAAGGTGGCAGCGCTCATCCGCCCCTGGTCCCGCCTGCTGATCGACCATCCAACCCGCCAGCCCAGGGGATGGGGACACAGTGCAGGAGGAGAGCTGCTGGAAACCATCAGTCAAAAAACATACTCAAGGTAGGAATGTATTGTTATCAGAACAAGTCAATAATATAAAAAAATATATGATAAAAATATTTATTTAACATTATAATGTGAGATTTGAATGTTTTACATGTTCTATTTAGGATGTAGAGGATAGCTTCTTTTTCGATTATGATGAATAGAAATTAATAAACAGCTGAAAACCTGTATGATTATTAAGCTTTAATGCTGCATGGAGGCCGAAATAGTCAATGGGAGACTATCTGATTAAATATGTGCTACTATATAGATCATAGTCTAAACATCTTGAATTTGAACTGAAATTAGCCTTTTTTTTTGTTCCGCCTTTTAGAAGTAGACTATGCTTCAAAATAAAAAAAATGGTGTAGTATAACGCCTTACATAGTTAAAAATGTTAAACGTTTGTGATGAAATGAAAACAAAATATAAACTTGCAGAGCTACAGTGAAGTAGGAACTATTTAATTTAGTTCCATTTCTGTTTCCATTGAAGGACACAAATGCTTTCCAGACATTAAATAAGAGCACATTATGAGGAGCACAGAGGCACAGTGAATGTCCTTTTCAGGCATGAGGCTGTGGTTTATTATTATTATTATTATTATTATTATTATTATTATTATTATTATTATTATTATTATTATTATTATTATTATTATTATTATTATTGTTGTTGTTGTTGTTGTTGTTGTTGTTATTACTAATAATAATTTAATTACACAATTACAAAAAATTTCTTTTAATTTACAGTCCCAGTTATTAATGACTGTAATAAATTACTGCTCATTTTAAGATAATAAAATAGAGAAGTTTTCCAAAGCTTTGCTACTGAGGAAACATCGCTAAAGACATCAAACTCTTTTCCCAGAACCAGATTAACAAGATTAACATGTGTTTGATGAAAAACCCTCAGGGAAGATAGGATCTAATATTGTATTTGTAGAATACTCATGTCCCTATATTTCACTTATTCATACCATCATCTTTTAAATTAATGCGAAACAAGTCCAAGTTTGTTTTATCTACAAACTTCATGCCATCTTTCCTCATGACTGTTGCCCAGTTTCTGCCGAGATTTAGAGATTTCTGACTCCACCCCGCCTCCTCACTGTGGTGAGAAGTACTGGATTTATTCTGCTAAAGCCAGTTTAGGTTTCACATTTAGGTGTGGTCATAAAGTAAATGGTAATAGTATTGCCTTTGGGGATATCGTTCTTCCGATGTTTTCTTTAGATCAAAAAAGAGCATCTCAATCAATAGGAATATTTTGAGGATGTTGTGGAAATCAGGAATCAGGGATAAAAGGTAAGCTAATTTCATTCCAAATAGAGTCTGGAGAGAAAGCACAGAGGAAACTTCTGAGAAACTTCAATTTGTTTCACCTGCGACAGCTTCAAACACCACTGCTTATGTTGAATTTATTAACTGGTTGAATTTATTTACAATTACACAATTAAAATTACACAAGTAAATAATAATAAATAAAACACTTTTTTACTGTCAAGTGGGTGTTAAATTAAATGGAGATTATCTATTTGACCCTTCCACATGCTGTAAGTTAGCTATATTTAAGCATAAAAGCAATTAAACACATTTTCATGCTCACATATATTTGTTATAGTTACTTCACATTTTATTCATGCTGCTGTTGCTAAACATGGCTTTGAAATGTAATTCCAACTAAAGGTTCTGTACCTATGATGCACAGTGGCGCAGTTGGTAGCACTGTTGCCTTACAGAATAATGTCCTGGGTTTGAATCCCAGCCTGGAGTCTTTCTGCATGGACTTTGTATGTTCTTTCTTTGCATGCGTGGGCTCCCTCCAGATACTCTGGCTTCCTCTTACAGACCAAAAACATGACTGTTAGGTTAATTGGGCTCTCTAAATTGTCCTTAGGTGCATTGTTGTGTGTCTCTATGTTGCCCTAAGATGGACTGGTGACTTGTCCTGTCTGTACTTTAACAGCAAACATCTTACAATATGCTGCTGTTTGTAACTGTGAAGTTTATAATAATTTACTGTAATTTAGTTCGTTGTCATGTTAGAACATGTTACATTTTTTTAGTTATTTATGTTAAATGGCATCAATAATGAAAAACAAAGATTGAGCCCTCAAACACAGTAAATTACTATGAAATCACACCTGGGTGTCAGTCCCACTCTGACCGCCAGATGGCAGAAAAGTGCTTCCAATACAATCCTTGAAGTGTGTAGAACATGCATCAACAGCTGCCTGTGCTGCATTAAGACCAGAAGCAATTGTCTAAAAGGGTTTAACTAATCATAGATACAGACAAGAGCAGCTAAATTTGGTGGCTGTTTACTTTCTGTAAAGGATTTTAGTAACTTCCTAACAGCCTCGTTAATGTTGTCTAGACTGATTATTGTTGGGGATTTCAATTTTCACATTAATGATAGTAAGGATATTTCAGCAAAAAAATGTATGAGTGTTATGGACTCTTTTAATTTTACTCAGCATGTATCTGGTTCTACACACTCTAGAGGTCATACTTTGGATCTGGTTTTTACTCTTGGTTTGACTATTGATTTTATCTGCACCGGGGAAATTTTTTTCTCTGATCACTTGTGCATTCTTTTTAATGTCTCTGAAACTATCTCTCAGCCTATGGCCTGCCATGAGGTAATTTCTCGTTTCATAAATTCTTCAACGGCAGACCTTTTTGCTGCTGATTTCAATCTCAGCATTTCTTCTGTAAATTATGTAGAGTCAATGATTGATGTTTTTAACGATTATTGCCTTTCCATCCTGAACTGTATCTCCCCAGTCAAAAGGAGATGTTTACCTATCTGTAACCCCACACCTTGGATAAATGATAAAATTCATTAACTGAAGCGCACTTGTAGGAAAGTGGAGCGCTAATGGAGAAAATCAAAACTGCTGGTTCATCTCTATTATTTAAAGGAGCTTTTAGCTGATTTTAACAATGCAGTTAAAGAAGCAAGTATTTTTCTAATCTGATTGCTAGGAGAAAGGGAAACTTTAAACATTCTTTAACACTATTAATACCATCAGTCATCCTGCTGCGACTCCCATTCCTATTTCATCAAATGAGGATTGTCAACGCTTCCTTTCATTTTTTATAGACAAAGTTCGTAATGTGAGGGAAAATATTGACCCACGATTATCACATTTAACTAATCCTTCAGCAGTTCAACCAATTATTATAGATAGTTTCGTACCTGTATCCCTTTGTGAGCTAGTTAAGATTGTTAGTTCAATGAAAACATCTTCCTGCTCCCTGGATATCTTGCCGACCTGCCTTTTTAAAAGTATTTTTTCTTCTATCGGCCCTTGTGTTCTCTCGATTATAAATGCCTCTCTAGTCTCAGGTCAGGTACCAGTATATTTGAAGAGTGTAGTTATTCACCCCCTGATAAAGAAATCAAACTTGGATCCTTCCTCCTTAAGTAGCTTTAGACCTATCTCGAAGCTCCCATTTCTTGGAAAGATTCTAGAGAAGGTGGCTGTCAGGCAGCTCACCACAGTTTTTAACCAGCACAACATTTTTGATAAATTTCAGTCTGGTTTTCGTAGGTAACACTCTACTAAGACTGCTCTTCTTAGAGTTTCAAATGATATTATGATGCAGTATGATGCAGGAAAATGTTCTGTGTTGCTGATGCTGGATCTCACTTCAGCTTTTGACACTGTCGACTATCCAACCCTGATAAATAGGCTTAGGTGCTGGGCTGGTGTGTCAGGCAAGGCTCTCGAATGGCTTTCTTCCTACCTGTTAAACAGATCGGTTTTCCTGGCCTCCTCACCCTACAGATCAGCATCCTTTTCTGTTCAGTATGGTGTCCCTCAGGGTTCTGTTTTGGGACCCATGCTATTTTTGCTGTATCTCCTTCCTCTTGGCACTATTTTGTCCTCTTTCAAGGACATTTCCTATCATTGCTATGCTGATGATATACAGCTTCTTATATCATTCTATCCGAATGAAATATCTAAGCTCCACAGTCTTTTACTTTGCCTAAATGCTGTTAAATTCTGGATGGCTGAAAACTTTTTGCAACTCAATGAACAGAAAACAGATGTCATTATTTTTGCCTCTGGAAAAAACTTCGATAAGGTCAAGGACTTCTTGGAACCCCTTGGTCTTATTGCAAAGCCCACTGTTAAGAGCTTGGGAATATTGTTTGACTCAGGTTGCACTTTTGAAAATCATGTCAAATTGTTGGTTAGGTCTTGTATGTATCATCTCAGAAATATTCCTAAACTTAGCCATATAGTCTCTCGACAAGAGATGGAAACTTTATTCATGCTTTTGTGTCTTCACGGTAGGATTATTGGAATGCACTGTATACATGTTTATCTGGAGCAACCCTTGATCGCTTGCAGACTGTTCAAAACGCTGCTGCGAGGCAAATAACAAGGTCCTCAAAATATTGCCATATAACTCCTCTACTCATGGAACTTCACTAGCTTCCAATCTCCTACCGTGGGAAATTTAAAATTCTTGTTTTGACATGGAGAGCTCTACATGGACAAACCCCTGAGTACATCTCAGAACTTCTGATCCCCTACACTCCATCGAGAATGCCGAGGTCATGCATGCAGGACCTCTTGTCCGTTCCCCATTCTAGACTGAGAACAAAAGGTGACCGATCTTTCTCCGTGGCGGCTCCGACACTTTGGAACTCGTTGCCTTTATCACTGAGATCTATGGACACTGTTGCTGCTTTTAAAGGCCAGCTTAAAACGTATCTTTTCAAATCTGCTTTTAATTTGATTTAGCGGTTTTATTCATCCAGCTACTGTTCCTTTTCTCTGTTGTGAAGCACTTTGTGATTTTTAACTTGAAAGGTGCTATATAAATAAAGTTTTACTTTTACTTTTACTTCTGTGCAAGGCTTTGTCACCTCTGGGCTGAAGGCATTATAAGATTTTCTTCTTTTTTTGAGCAGGGGGGTGCCTCTGAGAGGAAAACTGTATTAGGTTTGTGCAAAGGAATTATCTTGCTCGATACAGTTGATTGTGGTCCAGGCATGGCCCAAGGTTTTATGGGACCCGAAGCAGAATTTGATCTGGGATCACTCCTTCTGTTAAGATCATTACCACTAACAGTACATATTTGGTTGAATCTGGGAGTGTGGGCCAGGTTTATTTGGCTGTTTAAAAGCAACCACAGATAATTGGTTATTTTTTGCTGAGATGTTTTTGTGAAAAACTAACCTTAAAGCAAAGAAAAGACTTAACCAGTAGCATCAGATTGTATCTACAGTCACAACAATCAAACAATGAAGATTATTCTTTGCACATTGCATATCAAAGTGCACAAAGGCAAAACACACATAACTGGCTGTAAAGTAAAAAAAATAATCATGAAGGAACTATTCAAGAAGACCAGGAATAAAGTTGTAGAGAAAAGCAGTAAAGCAGAAGTTGTAGTACTGTTTCGTTTTAGTAGAGCCAAAGTTTTATAGATGGGGGCTATCTTCAAAAGATCTAAACTAGGGTGCAATATATCAACATTTGTTTACATTATATCAACACTGAATCCATCTGAGATGATAAAATTCCACTATCTCCAATATGGATAGGAATCTCTATACACATTGTTACTCACTTTTTTATTTATTTATTTTTAGCTAGGAGCTTAGTTTTTTGCATCACTAATTCACTCTTTACCTGTGGTGAGACAACTTATTTCTGTCCTGCACAATCTGAGTATCTGAGCACAACTGACAGGAGGAGGTGTCTTCTCTCGGTGGAGGCTAATCTTACAAGCCTATGCATGTTTGTTATAAACCCATGTTCCGTAAAGTTTTAAAAACTCCTAAAAGTCAAACTTTGTAGCTAGAGTTGTCTCAGAGGAATAGACTTTTTCTATTGATTCTTTTTCTTCTACTGATACTTTTGATCTGCAGTGACATCCACTGTTTGGAATTGGAACTGTAGTAAAAGCCGGAACCTCAGTTGATGGTATAATGAATGGTAAGGTGGTGATAAAGAACAGACTTTATTTCTTTATATAAAACATATCAAGACACAAGTCCAAATACATCAAAGTATTATTTTGTTTGGTCACCCAGCCATGGTTTGAACCAATTGAGGTTTTGTTCTGTCTGGTTTCAGTCCTACAGGTTGGTAAATGACAGAAGCTCTCTGCACTATTTGTCAAACATTTTAGGAACAGTCATGCATTAAGGGAATATTCCAGTCTACAATACCAATATCTGTTTTGTTTTTGCCTTCCTTTTTTTCTGCAGACAGTCATCTCAAACCTGTGAAAGCTGATCTACAGACATGACCTTTAGAGTGATCTCCAGCATTATTCAGTTAAATTAAACTCCACAGACCAAAAATCAAAGTTGATGTTCTTCTGAACCAGAAACTGACATTGATCTCCAGACATGAGTCCCCGAAGAACTAAATTCCACACTTTGATTTTCCTGGTGGTCCTGCAGGGGTCAACAGTGATGATGTTCTTCAACTGGTACTACCAGCTCAGCTCCTGTGACTCTGCTCCTACAGACCGCAAAGTTCACGTATTGCTGTTGTCGTCATGGCGATCAGGTTCATCCTTCCTGGGTCAGGTGTTCAGTCAGCACCCGTCTGTTTTCTATCTTATGGAGCCAGCATGGCACGCATGGAGCACACTGAAGAAATCAGGAGCACGGACTCTCCGAATGGCTGTGAGGGATTTAATGCGGAGCGTGTACCAGTGTGACTTCTCAGTGATGGACTCCTACATGCCGGAAAATCGCAAAACCTCCTCCTTCTTCATGTGGTATCAGAGTCGGGCACTGTGCTCGCCTCCAGTCTGTTACCTCACACCGTTTGGTGAGATAAGCAACATGGATAAGTGCGAAAAGGAATGTGATGCTCTAGATTTTGAGAAGGTGGAGAAGGCCTGCCAAATCTACAGCCATGTGGTTTTAAAAGAAACTAGGTTTTTTGAGCTGGAATCCCTTTACCCTCTTTTACAAGACCCCAATCTTGACCTACGCATTGTTCATCTTGTTCGGGATCCTCGGGCGGTGTATAGGTCTAGAGAGGAGTCAGCCTTATCCTTAGAGATGGACAACGCCATTGTCTTGGAGCAGAGAGCCGTACCAGCAGAAGAGGAGCAGTATCAAGTGATGCAGGAAATCTGCCAGAGCCACATCCGGATCAATGAAACAGCCACCCAGGACCCTCCTCCGTTTCTGAAAGGTCGCTACAAGCTGGTTCGCTATGAAGACGTGACACGCAACCCGCTTCAGGAGATCAGTGATATCTATGACTTTGTAGGTTTACAGATGAACAATGAGATGGAAGCATGGATAAATAAAATGACCCATGGAAAAGGGAAAGGCAACGTGGAGAATGCTTTCCAGGTTATCTCCAGAAACGCTGTCCAAGTGTCCCAGGCTTGGCGCACCATGCTGCCACACAACAAGGTCAAACGGGTTCAGGAAGTGTGTAAGGAGGCCATGGCAATCCTCAGCTACAAGACGGTTGACAGTGAAGAAGAGCAGAATAGACTAGATATGGATCTCTATATGCCACAACAGCCAAAAGAGTTCGCTTGGGCTAAGTGTCAGGATAGACGGAGGGGTTAAAGCATTCAAAGATCTGCCGGTTGTTACAGATCCCACTGGAGACTTTGAGCTTGGACAATGCATCACAGACTGAACTGCAATATGGACATTACAAAAACTGGTGTCGTACTCACTGCTATATCAAGAGTTCCGTAGCAACTGCTCAATCTAAGAAAAGGGTAAAGCACCAACGTTTTTGTAGAAAGGATTCTGTAAATCATCTTAGATCCGAAACATAAAAAGGGTCTTGTTGATTTTGTTTTTGAGACTAGAGACATTTTTCAGTCTAAGTTCAGCAACAAAAATGGGTCAGTCTATATTCTAAGTGTTTGCTTTATTAACTTGTGGGAAAGGGGGATGGCTGCTTTTGAGTCACATTTTGTTGCTTGATGTTTGTGGTTGTATTTAATACAAAATTGAGATGAGTGCAGAAACCTTGTGAATAGATGAGAAACATTTTTATTCTAATTGATGTCATTTGTTTTAGGAGATTTGTCAATGAAAATGCTCCTTAAGAGGTAAAAAAAAAAAGAGTCCTTTCGCATCAACCCCCTGTGCTTGCAGGCCAGATTTGTTCCAGTCTACAATGGGGGTCTGCAACTGTGGCTCAGTGGGTAGAGTTTTTCTACAACTGACCTCCTAATAGTCTTCTTCAACCACTTCCTATTCCAAAGCGTTCTTGGTTGCACACAGCCCTGGACTTTGTGACTGGCTTACCTTCAACTAAATGGTTCCCCACCATTCTTAGCGGTATAGATCCGTTTATTTCTTTCCCTGATGATCACGTCCACTGGGGCCTTAACTCTGTTCAGCCTCCACCTGCATGCCCTGTCTCCAACAATCTGCCCCCTCTGTTTCGGATCAGGACTCACACTTCTACATCTGCACACCTACCCACTGGATTGAAAAGGACCTCTCTAACATATCTCTTGCCCGCTGAAACAGTAACAGCAGTTCAATATCCATCCACCTTCATTCGGTCAATTTTGGTCTTACCTCACCTAATCAATCTCCTCCCGTCTCAGAAACCGCTACAATACCTGATTATATTCCTTTAAAATTAATTCTAATAAATAAATTCATTAGATAAATAAACAGCTCTTCTGTTCATTTGTGTCTCTGCTCTGTCTTCTCGAACCCCCAGACGGTCATGCCAGATGGCCGGTCGTACTGAACCAGGTTCTGCTGTAGGTTTCTTCCTGTTAAAGGGGAATTTTTCTTCTCTACTGTCACTACATGCTTGCTCAGTATGAGGGATTACTGTGAAGTCAACAACACAATGCAGACGACGGTCTACTGACTACATGTTCGTCCAGGAGGAGTGATTGCCGCAAGTCAATGACTCGATGCAATCTGCTGGGTTTCCTTAGATAGAACTTTTAAACTGATTGGAATGTACCTACTGTATGATTGGATTGAAATGTCTTGTAAAGTGCCTTGAGAAAATGTGTTGTAAATTGGCACTATGTAAATAAACTGAATTTAATTGAATTAAATACCTTTCTTTACTGATATTGTGTGTCCAAGATTGATTCTACATGTGTGTCAGAAAACTCTACAACCTTGATAATTATATCAGATAATACAGAGTGTTAAGGTTGTATTTTCCAATGAGATTTGTTCTTTTTACTCTTCTTGCAAAAGTCCTCATTTACAATGAACTATGTAATTACATAGTTTCAGTATTAGATTTCCAATAAATCAAAGTGAACAAAAAGCTAAGTAATACAATAATAAAATATTGGTATGCAAAGAAATTACACTTGAAGTCAAAGTGTATCAGAAAAAATGCAGTTTTGAATGAGCTCCAGTCCTTTCAAATAGGACAGTTTTCTCACTAAAATAAGTGAAGTGTTCGGGGTTTTGTTCTTGCATTCACAGTTTAGACATAAAAGGGTTGGTTATTGAGGTGTTCATGCTTTTTCCTGTTAAAAGAGATGCAGATTTAGTGAAAAGAATATCACCTTCTTCATAGGTTCAAAGTTTGGCTCCTAACATGAGATATTTACCTTTAAGTTTATCAGTATACTGATGCCATTCAGGTAGACTTCTCATGCTGTCGCCATTGACTTGACTGTCATTTTTTTCTGAAGGAAATTTTTATTTATCGATACAACAATAAATTCCAATTCATGAAAAAAACCCAAACTGACTGTCTGGATTGTTAATTTTACCATTTAGTGGGACTGTTTGTTCTGTGAGAGTATCAATAAATTTGAAAACATGATCAAATGCAGTTACTGTCTGCTGTTCAGTGACAAAATTACACTTCTTTATTTAACTGAGGTCCTGAAGCCTATTTCTGAATTTCTAATAGGTATGTTTTTTAAAAGTAGTGTTTGTGTCTGTGGGACTTTGACTTCAATGGCATAAAATGAAAAGAAAGATTTTAGCACTATTTATCAGCACACTTTTTCAAGTCCATATCACCCATTCCTATAATTATTGCATTTCTCCCCATTTTCTCAAATGAAACAATGCCTAAAATTATTGTTTTATGCATCACATACAAATTTGTAGCACTTGATTGTGGCACATTTGATAACCTCAAAACTTGATGATTGTACATAAAAAACAGGAAATTATGATATTAAACTGTCCCTCTGGCTCAAATAAGAAAACTGAAACAACAATCTTTGGATATTCTGCGCTTCATTGAAGTTTTCTTCTTTTTTTTTTTACTGAGTATAATAACCTGATCTATCTTCTTGCAAAACAGTTGCCTTGCAGTTTTAGCTCCCCATCTCTGTAATTTCTGCTTGCTGTGTCCTATTAACTTCAACAAAACAACACAGAAGTATTCTGTTCAAAAGCAAATTAATTAACTACGGCAAATTATAGTAGTTTTCGAAGAGAATTTGGAATCGGCAGGGCAACATTTGACAAAAACCCAGAAAATGGCCACAAAATTCAGATAAATGCATCTCTCTACACATAAAAGTAAATGATAAAGGACTAAATGCTTAAAGACTCAGTCGTTGTATAACTGTCTCCCACTCCATCCTTCTTCTACTAAAATCTGGGATGGTCGGATCACTGCATTGCTGCTTTATCTGCAGCTCCCTCCTCTTACTTGGAGGATAAGCAGAGGAATAAACCTGGGAAGCAAACTTTATACCCCTTTTCATCCTAAATAAATGTAACTACCTCTTTGTTATGGTAAAACTAACAAATGTGACTGTATATGTATAAAAAAAGCAAAGGGCTAAAGGGGATCCCCAATGGAACAACAAGATGTTTAACTGGCTTAATGTCTAACTTGTAATGAAACATAAAATTTAGCAAAACTGAAAAAAATATACTTACATGTCTAAATGACTTTAAATGTCAAATTAAATAATTTTAGAGCTTAAAAGGTATATTGTAAATAACACATAATTTTACATTAAGAACATGTTTTATTTTAAAATAAATCCCAATCCCTTTTTTCATACTTGTTAAATTACCTGGACTATGATTGTAAAGCCACCACATGAGGACTGTGTTCCACCATATTTTATACAGTCTGCTGACATGTAAAAGCTGTGACTGTGGATATCTGGTGTTTTCTACATTTTTAAAAACGTTTAATTATATGATTCTGAAAAAAAGACCTGTCGTCTATCCAAATGATAGTGATATTGATGTGAAAAAAGTGTATGTTGTGCAAGAGACACAAACATACTGCTATACAACACAGCAATCAATTAAATTATACTAGATGTGTGGAGGGGTCAACAACCTAAAAGCATTAAATCAAACCACTTTGTATCAATGGTTCAGGCTGCATGGTGTGGAGGCGTAAATGTAAAAACGTCAGACTGAAACTAAAGGCAGTCAGCTTTTCTCCTCAGAAGTTAACAAACATTCATGAAACAACCAAGAGAAAAGAAAAAGCACAAATTAGCCACACGGGGTAGATTTTTCCTTGGGAAGAACACAGCAACAGAAGAGTTTTCCAGGTGTCAACTAGAACTGTGGTTCCCAACCTTTTTTCCTTGAGGCTCCTCTTGCCCGTGTCCAAGACAAGCCTGGACCCCCCAACCCTAACTCCTATCCGCATACACGCATTATAAGTGATTCATTTCAAACTTTTAATTGCAAAAAATAAACACCAATTGTAGGGTTTTGTTCTTTTCATTCTGTTTTTACCCTCTAGGCTATATAGAGGTTTTTTTTTTGTATTTTTGATTTTCTAAATGTAATATTTATAAATATAATTTTGGAAATTGTGGGAACCCTCTGCAATCTCTAGTAATTGTATTGATTGGGTTTTGTTGAGTTATTTTACTTCTCGATGCAAAGTAAAATAATGCAGGCATCAAAAATAAATCTTGGATGTTTAAAAAAAAAACAACTGCTAAGAATCATTTCCTGTTTAACAACACCTGGGAAATAATTTTGAAAGAAAGAAAGAAACTTGCTTGCTTCTAATCAAGATGCACTAATAAATTATAGAAATATTTCTAATGCTTCTTTTTTTATATAAAATAACTGCAAATCAGTGAAAGTCACTGGTTATAGTCACACAGTCTTCGTGGAGCTTTGTCTAAACTGAAGCTTGAACTGCTGCACACGAGAGCTATCTGCTGAGCAAAAAGTCATTTGAGGTGCCTTGCAAATTGACATGTGGCCGGAGTAAGCTAGAATTGAACCTATGACCCACCAATTGCAAGACAACAATTTTACCCACTGAGCCACAGTTGCCCCAGTCTCTGGTTCGTTCATGCGTTAATCATACATCTCCATCATGCATCTGTCTTTATTCTGACAACTTTAACAGTGTCTTAGCTGGGGGGCGTGAGGGGGTGGGGGGGGGGGGATGGCCCTGCACATTCGGCCTAGCAGCGCCCCTGAGGGTCCATGTCAGTGATTTATTTCTTGTGTACCAAACAAGATAATTACACGAGTACAGCGCACTCACAATAGCTTAATCAGGAAGGGAGGTGTTTGATATACTAATTGGTGTTTATTATTACTAATAAGACCCACATTACTTTGTGCAATCACAACGATGGTGCGTTGGTCACGTGGTTTTGTCACTGAGGCGGAAATGAAAGTTCAGTAGCGACAACGGCAGAGCACAGCTGAACAAGGTACGTAAATTATCGCTGCTTCGCTTCAGTTTCCCGCATGTCAATTCACCTGTCGTCTACTGACATGTCAGACACAAGTATAAGTGCAGCTCCGCCTGCTCTCTGGTGGTGAAAACCACATTGGTCGGTGTGTCCTTTTGTGAAACCCCGCTACAAAGCTGGCTGGCTAACAGTTAGCCTCCTTAGCGTCAAGGATGCAGGATTTAAAGGCGTCGGATCTGATGCTATGAAGGGAACCCTTCAAAGTAAGGGAGGTATTTCCACATGCATCATGTGTTGTCTTTTTATTAAAAGTAAAGAAAACTGAACAAAATGTCATGTGCGCAAAAAAATCAATAAAAATAAACTATCAACCGGATAAAATATAATTACGGTAATTAAAGTTAGTAGTTTGTAGTAGGCTATTTATAACACCTCCATTCGTTATCATCTTCGATTTTGCAATAGTAAACAACACATTTCATAACCATATACTTAAGCCATATGTTTGATAAATATTAGCAATATCCTCCTGGTATATAACATTATTGAGTCTTATAATTTTTTGTCAACGGTACATTATTTGAAGAATAACAAAACATAAAAAAAAAAAACCCCGCAAAATTGTAGTATGATTGGTAAATTCCCCAGTAGCCTGTTGTCTGGTACGAATTACCGCAAACTAAAGGTCCGACAGGCAGCGTTGCCTTTCTGTTTGGTTCGTTGTGACGCGCGCTCCCCCTGTCTCTTATTTTGAAATTACATACCGGGAGCTTTGCTGGGGTTTTGAAGCCTCTCTTGACAGTAAAGGATGCGAACCTCAATCATCTTCCGTGTTTGTGTTTTGTACGCAGCTGACATGGATGTTTATTAGGCTGACCATAAATCTGTTTATCAGCCACACATGTTTGGCTGTTTAAATGGATCCAAAGCAGTCCAGCTAGTATTCCGTTTGTGCTCAGCTTGGTTTACAAGGTGGATAGAAGGTAATGTTTTCCTCTTTTGTTGTGATAAATCCCATCGGATCATCTGCGGCTTTGCCACTGACCTTAGGTTGTGTTTGTTGTTGTTGTTGTTGTTTCTTGTTGGTGAAACAGCCAGTAATTTGCTCTGATTATTACCAGAAGGATTCCAGCTACGCATCACAGTTTCTTGTGGTCCCAGGCTGGGATGCCAGCTGCAGTCACCTTGGTGAATATACAGTCTATGATTAGATCATATGTGTCTAAAACTGTTTTGTGGTTTTTAATAGATTTATTTAAGAAACAGGAAGACAAATTGAGTTTGTAACCTTAATAAATCCCAAATAAGCCACACAAAAAAAAACCTCAAGAGATTAACATTGAAATTACTGAAGCACCGATCATCAATTTTGTTAAGCTCATACCAGCCAGTACCAAATTAAGTTGATAATGATTTCCCTTTTTAGAGATATAAATCGCAAAATAAATGTAAACTTTCTGGATGAATTGAAAAATGTACTTACTTAAAACAGTGTTCATAATAAAGTAAAAGTAATAATTTTCGTAAAGCTACTGAGAATTAGGCTAGATGAGTTTTTTCCTTTCTGTGTCCCTGAATCAATCTGCAAATGCATTTAAATCCTCCAGGTTATAAAACAGAGGTTTATATAAATAAAGCCCCAAATGTAGAGACCAACAGCACATCTCCTCCAGTTTGTTAACCTTTGTTGTTATAGTTAAAATATTAATGGAGGAAGAGTTATTAAGAAGCATTCGTGTGATGATCAATATTTAATCATTTATATTAGGACAGGTCAAGATGAGTCTTACTCACTCAGGAACAGCTTACACACAGAATAATGTTGTTACAGCAACCTGGTAGAGCTTAGCTGTCATGCATTCACTGGTAAAAAAAAAAAAAAAAATCAGATTTTTAGTTTTCCACTGACTGATTACAAATCAGGGCTGGTGAAGTAAAAAACAAATTTCAGTATAGCTTTATGTTAAATTACTACCTAAATCACATAAAAGAACAGTTAAATACCCGAATCTAAATGACATAAATAACAAAAAAGCTACGAAACACTTAATTTTTCAGCCTTGAATGTTTTACCTAAATGTAAAACATGACGTGTGACCAATTTTGAGAGTGGTTTGTGATTTGTATCTTTTGTTTTTTGTTGTTGCCTGATTTGTTTTCTTTGAACCAAGCCGCCAACATCAAATAATTTCTAAGAATATTCAGGAAGTTTGTAAATAAACTCAGCAAAAAAAGAAACGTCCTCTGACTTTCAACTGTTTTTACTTTCTGTAAACTTAATGTGTGTAATTATTTGTATGAACACTAAAAGAGTCAACACCATAAGACATAAACTAAAAATGTTTCACAGACATGTGACTAACAGAAATAGAATAATGTGTCCTTGAATGAAGGGAGGCTCAAAATCAAAAGTACCAGTCAGTATCTGGTGTGGCCACCAGCTGCTTGAAGTACTGCAGTGCATCTCCTCCTCATGGACTGGACCAGATTTGTCAGTTCTTGCTGTGAGATGTTACCCCACTCTTCCACCAAGGCACTTGCAAGTTCCTGGACATTTCTGGGGGGAATGGCCCTAGCCCTCACCCTGCGATCCAACAGGTCCCAGACGTGCTCAATGGGATTGAGATACGGGCTCTTCGCTGGCTATGGCAGAACACTGACAGTGCTGTCATGCAGAAACTCACGCACAGAAGGAGCAGTATGGCTGGTGGCATTGTCCTGCTGGAGGATCATGTCCGGATGAGCATGCATAAAGGGTACCACATGAGGGAGGAGGATGTCTTCCCTGTACCGCAAGGTATTGAGATTGCCTGCAGTGACAACAAGCTCAGTCCGATGGTGATGTGATATACCGCCCCAGACCATGACGGACCCCCCCACCTCCAAATCGATCCCGCTCCAGGGTACAGGCCTCGGTGTAACGCTCATTCCTTCAGCGATAAACACGAATCCGTCCATCACCCCTGGTGAGACAAACCGTGACTCATCAGTGAAGAGCACTTTTTGCCACTCCTGTCTGGTCCAGCGAAGGTGGGTTTGTGCCCATAGGCGGCGTTGTTGCTGGTGGTGTCTGGTAAGGACCTGCCTTACAACAGGCCTACAAGCCCTCAGTCCAGCCTCTCTCAGCCTCTTGCGGACAGTCTGAGCACTGATGGAGGGATTGTGTGTTGCTGGTGTGACTCGGGCAGATGTTGTGGCCATTCTGTACCTGTCACGCAGGTGTGATATTGGGATGTACCGATCCTGTGCAGGTGTTGTTATACATGGTCTTCCACTGCGAGGATGATCAGCTGTCCTTCCTGTCTCCCTGTAGCGCTGTCTTAGGCGTCTCACAGTGCGGACATGGCAATTTATTGCCCTAGCCACATCAGCAGTCCTCATGCCTCCCTGCAGCATGCCTAATGCACGTTCACGCAGATGAGCAGGGACCCTGGGCATCTTTCTTTGGGTGTTTTTCACAGTCTGTAGACAAGTCTCTTTAATATCCTGTGTTTTTAGAACTGTGACCTTAAATGACTACTTTCTGTAAGCTGTTAAGATCTTAACAACCATTCCACAGGTGCATGTTAATTAATTGATTATGGTTAATTGAACATGCATGGAAAACATTGTTTAAACCCTTTACAATGAAGATCTGTAAAGTTATTTGGATTTTTACAACATTATTGTTGAAATACACAGTCCTGAAAAAGGGACGTTTCTTTTTTTGCTGAGTTTAAGTAATTAGTTTCTGTGTAAAGTTATGTCACGCGCTCTTGCCAATACATTCATAGTTTTCAAGACAAAATAAATGCAGTTCAAGCCTTCAGACTACCATGAACCTTTTAGATCCCATATCTGGCAGGGCTGCTTAAATCTGTAGCTGCAGAGATGTTGAAGTCAAACGTGAAATTCAGTGTAAAAGCAATATAATCAGCAGAACCAAACCATTTTAAGATCAGTAAGTTTGTTCTCATTCTTAATGAAGCGTTTCCGAGTAGTTACACTCATAAAAACCAATTAAAGGTTTAATTTTGAAGATGTTGGGGTAAAGTAGTACCTATGAGGTCCAGATCGCTACCAGGCAGACGTTGATGCAATGGCAAGTACATGTTTTTAGACCTGCACAACAGAGGCGGTTCTAGACCAAATTTACCAGGGGGGCCAGGGTGGGGCCAATCTTTTTTTTTTTTGCTCTGTGCCCCCATATAAAAAAACAGGGCAATATTTCACCATTTAATATATTAAGTGTGCCACAGAGCCCTAAGAGCCATATATGGTTGCAGGTTGCAGACCCCTGATCTAGCAGATGAAAACTGTGATTCTTTCTCAATACGGCTGAAGCTAAAAGTCCAACTCCGTAATTTTTTAGTTAATTGATTAATTAAAACTGTGAAGGTATAAAATGAAAATAGTCCAAGGGACCGGTTAGCTACAGTTTTTGTTCCAGCTCATTTAATCATGAACTGATTTAGCATTATGTCTTTAGTACAGGGGCCAAGACCAGTTCTACAGAGGCACAGGCCCCTGTTGGCCCCTATCTAGAACCGCCCATGCTGCACAATATTAGGAAAACGTAGATTTGCTAAATTATTGTTGTCTGACTTGATTGCGATGAAGGCCTTATTCGTACCTGCCGATCTGCTCTACTGTCTGCTCGACCACAACACCTGGAAGACAGGAATTTCATCATTCCATCATTCCTTACAAACACTATGGACCTTCTACTACTGCCTGTGTGCAGGCCGGATTTTCTCTTTGATTTTCTGCTCTGACCGCACCTGCTAGCAACAAGAACGCTCCTATAAATACAATATCGTGCCAAACATACAGCAGATAAAGGTGACAACCAGTCGGATCAAGGGTAGGAAAAGCAAAGGAACATGCTTATTTTTAAGAATACTCTGTCGAGATCAGATCTGCCAGTCATTTAAATAATTTGGATGATTTATTTTTTAGGAACCACAAGGACACAAAACTGCCCTGTTTTCCCTCTCTTCTTTGTAGACTGCGTACAAACCATCTCACTCCCAGCTATGACTCGGGGGTTAGTGAACGACAATATAACTAACAGCTTGAGTTCTTCAGACTAAAACTTTATCCTGATAAAAGGAGTTGGTACAAAGGACAGTATCTTTGTTGACTGCAGCCTTGTTGTACATTGCAGAGCTTATCTCTGACTTTGCTCAAGGTGAAGCCAATGACTCTCCTCCACCTGTGCTGGGAAACAAACCTCTGCTTGTTAGGGACATTCATTCGACTGTGTTGCTGCCCTGCAAACCTTTAATGGAAGCTTTTCTATTTGTAGCACTTGGTTTAATGTAGTGATATCTGCTGACATCACAAGGTGGAACGAGAACTCGTTTGGGTTGAACTGCACAATGGAGCACGAATGTCTCAGTAAAAGATGAACCTTGGGAACATCCCCTGTATATTATAGAGCTTACTGAGAAAGTTGTTTTAAAATTAAGTGATGACTGAGTTTTTGTTATTAAGGGGACTGTTTCAGTTTGCTATGAATCTTGGCTTCTTCATACCTGCACAGGTTGGCCCACCTAACCTCATTCTTTCTGATAGGTTTTGTTTCGCATCTCTTCATCTGGAGATCCATTCTTTGCAGTTAGTTTTCACAGAACTGTTTTGCTTTTTGGTTACACACTGCTGCAGTTGTTGGCACTGTTGCCTTTGAGCAAAAATGTCCTGGGTTCAAATCCCACCCTCCCATCCATATCTGGGTTTATTCCAGTTACTCTGGCTTCCTGCCACAGTTAGGTGCACTTAGGTATGAGATTGCGTGTGTATTGTTTGTCTGTGTGTCTCTGCTTCGCCCTGTGATAAACTGAAGGCCTGTCCAGGTAGGCACTAGTGGCCCTGCGAGGATTACCGTGTGTAGAGACAACGGATGGGTTGGAGAGCTAAATATAGTGCTGCACAGTATATTGAATGAAAGCTGACATTAGGGTTGCACAGTGTATCGCAGATTTATTTTTATTGCAGTAACACGGTACACAATGTGCATATCGGGAAGAGCTGCTTAAACTTCAGTAAATGTTTGCTGTTTATAGAAGCACCAACATGCGCTACAATGCTGGTGTCATGCTTTCTATGAACCCAAAGCAGAAAGACATGATAATTTTCATTTATTTGTTTATTTATTGCAGGTCGCACTGATATCGCAGCATCCAGGCTTTATTGTATGTTTTTCCTGATATTGTCCAGCCCTAATCGCATTATCCTAGTGTGCAAAGGAGTGCTTTTGTGCAATATCTTGTGGGCTTTTTTATTTTTATGGTCCATGCATTTACACTATGCATGGGGAGCCTAAGTCTCCTCCCCTTCCAGTCGGTCCATGGGTCCAAATGAAAGTCAATGGAGTGATAGAAGTTATTTTCTGGTCCACTTTGCTTTACCCCCTGAATCACACATATGCTTTACCTTAATTTAAATGATAACTAATTATGTGGATTTAGACTGTTTGTCATATGATTTATTTATCTGCTTGTAAAAATTCATAATTAAAATGACTACAAATCAGAAGTCTCATATATGACGTCATGTAGCTTGTCCTGCATGCTGGCTCTCATTCGACCGACTATTTCTCCCCCAGCATAGCTGCCACTTTCCACATGGCCAGATTTATGGTGGTTTTCTCCACGTTTAACGCTCCTTCCTTCGTCCCGGAAGAAGGATGCGAAGCTCGCTAAACTCACGGCCATTTTTCTTTTTCTTCTTCAGTTGTAGTCCACCGCGTGTTTTCACATAAAGCCTAAAGGGACTTTTGCCGCCTGTCGATAATTGGCTCTTTCTTGGCATCAAAATGTGTTTAAATGGAAAATTCACGGACATCATAGGTTAAATCCGTGGCACATTTCAAACGGGATCAGAAAATAACCTTTCTAACTCTATTGACACTCATTCATTTCTTTGGGGGGGGGCAGCAAGGGACACATGGAGCGGAAATAGATGGGCGTGACTTAGGCTCCCCATTCGGTCGTTTGGATGCATTCTCCCTTCCCTTGTTGCCCAGGCCTTATATAGATTTGAGATAATCCGTGTCAGTCGTGGAAGGCCACTCACACTGAGGTATTTTCTGCTCTTTAAAATAGTCTTTCCTTTCCACTGTCTCCAGATGCTTCCTCGATATGAGAGAATGCTGCAAAGTCATTGGGTCATGCATCATTTCCCTAGATCCTGTTCTTTTTTTTAAACAATTGGCATATTAAACTGAACTTGACAGCATTTATAACTGGAATTGAATATGAATTCAGTATGAATCAGTCTGTGTGATTATATCGACTAATTCTGTATACAAACAAGATCTATTTGTTTTAAGTGACTTGAGACTAAATTGGGAGCGATCTGTGCTATGTGGGGAAAAAAACCTGAACTTGAATTGAAAGAGCTGGCCGTGGCTCTGGTGATGGGGGTTCGAACCAACAACCCACCAGTTACGGGATGAACTCCTACTACCTGAGAACCCCCACTCTGTCCGGCTTGCCTCCTGGGGGTCAGAGGGTGGCGCCAGTGTGTACAGCAGCCTCGCTTCTGTCGGCGTGCCCCAGGCCAGCTTTGGCTAAAATGTAGCTCGCCACCACCAGCAGCGCAAGAAAGGGTGAATGACTGAATGTAGTGTATAGCGCTTTCTGGTCCTCTGACTGAAAAAGCGCTATACAAATTCAGGCCTTTTACCATTTAAAATTTTATTGACCTAGATGCTAAAGCTCACAAATAGTGTTGGAGAAATAATGATGGAGAAGCAAGACAGGAGTGAGTTTTTTTCGAACAATTTTTTGTCATTGCGATATTAATTAAGTATCATTACTGTTGCATGGTTTTCTTATATGGTGCAGCCTCATTTGAAAGTGTTCTGCCTCTCTTTGTGCTTCATGTTTTGTTTCTGATGCTTCGATAATTGGAAGCAACAAAAGAAGGAATAGATGCTCCTTGATCTCATGTAGAGGGAACCTCTCTGCTGTCTTAGGTTTACGTTGGACGTTAGGAAAATTGCAGCGATCAGTTCAGATTACAATCATTGACTAATGTGTCTCTGAGGCTGTTTAGCAATGATATGGTACCTCTCCCCGGCACGGATGGGGATTAATTCCTCCCGTCAAGCACCTCCGGTTTTAAAGCGGGGGGCATATTGTTTAATGTTGTTTTTTGCGGTTGTGTTACAGAGCTGTGATGTCATGGCGGCTGCCAGCGTGACCAGACCTGGCAGTGCCCAGACCACCGAGAAGTCTCAGTTGATCCTGAAAGGTGAGGATCAAATTGACAGTATGAAAAGTGTTTTCTTTTCTTTGTGCAGTATTTGTCTATAATTTATAGCTTCATGCCACACAAACTACACAAAAGGGTGATGTTTCAGTCAAACATAAAATGACATCCGTGTATCTACATATCCATGGCTGTCATTCAAGTCCGTGCTGTAGGTTGATGCTTCTGTTGTCTGAAAATTGGGTTTTTCACATATTTAATGGTTCAAAAAAAGTGATTCTTTTTCAGTATTTGACCTGCTGATCATGGGAAAATGGTCTAAATCAAATCTCACTGATTGGTGCAAAAACACCGTGATTGTGCATTTTGATGATGTCATCAAGCTGTGCCTATGTACTTTGTGCTAGGTACACAAGAAGGATAAATACTGATGTTCAGTGTTGGTCTTTACACTAGATATTGCAAGTTTTTAATTTATTGTTTTCAATTTAAAAGAAGAGAAACCTGTTGAACATTTTTTATTCAAATATGCGCAGGTTTATTTTTGTGCAATAATAAACATATAAATAAGTAACGAGGAAAGCAGCCAATTTTGAAGATTGTGTTTTCATAACATTTATTTTTTAATTTATTTAAAATATCTTTATATTTATGCTGTGAGAATTTTTGTGGTGCATTTTTTTAGAAAAAAATTTGAATATCTTTTAAATCCATTTAGTAAAATGAATGTTCTTTAAATGAAATTCTATACTTTTTTAAAAGTGGTTCTGCTGCAATGTATCTGGAAAGTGATGATGTTCATTTGCGCGCACACACATACACATACATACACACACACACACACACACACACACACACACATATATATATATATATATATATATATATATATATATATATATATATATATATATATATATATATATATATATATATATATATATATATATACCCACACACACACAGTGGCTTTTATTAGAATTCCACGTGAAAGACCAAAACAAAGTGGTGTACACGTGAGAAGTGGAACGGAAATCATAAATGATTCCAAACATTTTTTTACAAATAAATAACTGTGGGGTGTGCGTAATTATTCAGCCCCCTTTGGTCTGAGTGCAGTCAGTTGCCCATAGACATTCCCTGATGAGTGCTAATGACTAAATAGAGCGCACCTGTGTGTAATCTAATGTCAGTACAAATACAGCTGCCCTGTGACGGCCTCAGAGGTTGTCTAAGAGAATGTTGGGAGCAAAAACACCATGAAGTCCAAAGAACACACCAGACAGGTCAGGGATAAAGTTATTGAGGAATTTAAAGCAGGCTTAGGCTACAAAAAGATTTCCCAAGCCTTGAACATCCCACGGAGCGCTGTTCAAGCGATCATTCAGAAATGGAAGGAGTATGGCACAACTGTAAACCTACCAAGACAAGGCCGTCCACCTAAACTCACAGGCCGAACAAGGAGAGCGCTGATCAGAAATGCAGCCAAGAGGCCCATGGTGACTCTGGATGAGCTGAAGAGATCTACACCTCAGGTGGGGGAATCTGTCCACAGGACAACTATTAGTGGTGCACTGCACAAAGTTGGCCTTTACGGAAGAGTGGCAAGAAGAAAGCCATTGTTAAAAGAAAACCATAAGAAGTCCCGTTTGCAGTTTGCCACAAGCCATGTGGGGGACACAGCAAACATGTGGAAGAAGGTGCTCTGGTCAGATGAGACCAAAATGCAAAACGCTATGTGTGGCGGAAAACTAACACTGCACATCACTCTGAACACACCATCCCCACTGTCAAATATGGTGGTGGCAGCATCATGCTCTGGGGGTGCTTCTCTTCAGCAGGGACAAGGAAGCTGGTCAGAGTTGATGGGAAGATGGATGGAGCCAAATACAGGGCAATCTTGGAAGAAAACCTCTTGGAGTCTGCAAAAGACTTGAGACTGGGGCGGAGGTTCACCTTCCAGCAGGACAACGACCCTAAACATAAAGCCAGGGCAACAATGGAATGGTTTAAAACAAAACATATCCATGTGTTAGAATGGCCCAGTCAAAGTCCAGATCTAAATCCAATCAAGAATCTGTGGCAAGATCTGAAAACTGCTGTCCACAAATGCTGTCCATGTAATCTGACTGAGCCGGAGCTGTTTTGCAAAGAAGAATGGGCAAGAATTTCAGTCTCTAGATGTGCAAAGCTGGTAGAGACATACCCTAAAAGACTGGCAGCTGGAATTGCAGCAAAAGGTGGTTCTACAAAGTATTGACTCAGGGGTCTGAATAATTACGCACACCCCACTTTTCAGTTATTTATTTGTAAAAAATGTTTGGAATCATGTAAGATTTTCGTTCCACTTCTCACATGTACACCACTTTGTATTGGTCTTTCACGTGGAATTCCAATAAAATTGATTCATGTTTGTGGCTGTAATGTGACAAAATGTGGAAAAGTTCCAGGGGGCCAAATACTTTTGCAAGCGCATATATATATATATATATATATATATATATATATATATATATATATATATATATATATATATATAAAATTAGTAAAGAAAATCTCGCAATAAATATCATTGCTTTAGATTATGTCGCAATACAGATTTGACACCATATCTCCCAGCCCTACTGCAAGATAATGTTTTTTCTGTCCAGCCATTCAGTCAGCTCAAGAGTGGTGCTGTTGTCAGACTATAATATTATATGAATGCCCATGCTAGCTCCTGTGGTGGATATAAAGGATTTGGATTGCACGAAGTGAATGGCTCTTCACCTTAAAAACACTTGGTGATGGAACAGAGGTTGATAATTGACCCATACTGGTAAAGCTGTGCCGAAAAGCATTAACATAAATTGCATTGGAGACTTAGTGACCTCCTGGAGCTAACTGTGAGGTTTTTTTCTCTCATCTTCCTCATTGTTTTCCTCACTCATTATATTGGAAAGATAAACCTGGGTCTTCCTCCAGACTTGTCACAGTTCCACTTGTTTTAGATTTTTTTAATTTTTGCTCAGGCTGCAGTCAAGTGCAAGATTAGGCTATGTGAGCAGTGTTACCAATTTAGCAACTTTGTCGCTATTTCTAACGACTTTTCAGACCCCTTTAACTTGTTTCCCAAAAAGCGCCTAGCGACAAACCTAACAACATTTCTGACCAACCTTAGCTACTTTCTCTGAAACTTTATCGCCGATATTCCCTGCAAATTAGAGACCCAGCTTGCTCTACATCCAGACTGTTTCCAGATGCTCAGAATGGGAATGTTCTCCAAATGTACATGCAGCATGATCACACATCAACTCACCAATCATAAACCTTTCTCGGCTCATTTCACCCGCTAACAAACAAAGTTCTTTGACATTTAAAATAAATTCTACAGTAAAAAAAGAAATCTGCAGGTATATAAGACCGATCTTTCTTTTATAAGCCACACACAAACATCGTTCTTCCCCTTCATTCCTTTCAACAAGGAAAAAAGGCAGAAGCTTGTCTGCACTAGCTGCATTGCACACTTGTGGTGCATTCAAAGAACGTTTGAATTGTATGGTGAGTTCCTTAACGTAGGACATTTAAACCTAACAAAAAACACTGAAAATAATACCATAAGCCATAAACTTCTGTTTAATGGCAATGGAAAGCAATGTTCGATCCATACTAAATATGCCCTACTTATTTATTTATTTATTTAAGTACTAAAAAACAAACAAAAACTATCATCTCTATTAATTCATCTTCTTGAGATATCTCAGCAAATTTATATTTTTTTCAGAACTTAAAATTTGGTTTAAAAGGTCTTTGATGTCCAGTTCCAATTGATATCTTGTAAATGTTGTACCAGTTTCTCTCAGCTGTTTACTTCAGACAAAATATTATAACATGCTCCACATTCTCTTTTTGAAGACAAAAGTCACATTTCCCTGTAGCAGTTTCCCCTGTTTAAATAATGTATTATTTAACCCTGTATGACCAAATCCTAATCTAGATATGATTATTTCCTCCGTTCTGTTTCGTTCCGTTTTCCTCATTATACCAACTTTCTTTTGAATTTTATAAGGCCACCTACCAGTTCTTTCTTCTTCCCATTGTTTCTGCTATCGTTCCTTGACCATTTGAGGCGGCCCTTTCCTGTTCTATCGGTTCTTTTATTTTGACATGTCTGAGCAGACTGGTTTTGCAAACTGGTTTTATTCGTATTGGATGTTGAAGGAGAAAATGATGACCACCACGAGTGATGATGTCGATCTGACGTAATTATGTCATTAATATGCAAATTAGCGTGTGACGTCATCTGGCGACATCTAGCTCCTTTCTGTGTTAACTTCAGCTACTTTCTGTCAGACAGTTGGGAACACTGCGGGTGAGTAACAGATTCCATAGAGCTGTTTCCTAACTGGTCTGTTCTCGTGTCTTTCCCATTTGGAAGAGAGGCTAAGAAAATTTGACATGTGGGATGTCATCTTTAGAGCCTTTGATTTTCACAATTACTGTGTGCCAGGGGTACCAATAATTGCGGAGGACGCACTTCATGTTTTTGCGAATTCTGTTTGCCAGGAAACTGTGTTCAGTCTTTTTCCACCTGTGAAATTGTTCAGTGTGAGTGGGTATTAGTTTTGACAGAGGAGGTGTAGCTTAGCTCTGGCTGTGTCTTTACAAGCTTTTAATAAAACCGCTTTGGGTCCGGACCAAACAAGCGGACCAAAGGACTTTTCTGGTCTGAATATACCCCAAGTGGCAAAAACAGATGCAGAAACACTTAGTTGTTTTTTTTAAATGCAGGTGTTCTTAACATAGCACTGAAAACACCATGTTGGGTCATTGGACACATCTGAGTGTAAAACTACTACCTTGTAGTAGTGTTAGCAGTGCACTAGTACCACCTGCTGCTAAAAAAAGACAGCTGCTTATTAAATTGATATTCACATGAAGTACTTGAGTTTGTGTATTTAAGCAGTTAATTTAAACTAAGGTGGTCAGTTCATTTGGTCTTTATGAAAATCCACACGATGATGATAATTTCTAAAAAATGTAAATATTTAATCATAGTCAAATAAATCAGTTTTATAAAGATGTAGAACTACAAATACATTAATATTACATTAATAAAGTACAGTAGTGCTTTACAGGCAACATGATGGAAAAAAAGAATTTAGAAAGGAACTAAAATAAAACTGAGTGACAATTAAATATATATTTAAAAGCATCAACAAAAATTATAAAAAGAATCAACAGCTTTCAAACTTTATTATAATCATGTGATGAAAAATTGGTTTAAATAGATTTTATTTTGTAGGAGTTTTTATCCTGATTTGAATTAAGTTAATTTTCTAATTTTTTGAAGATCAACACAAATCTGCCCCCTGAACAAAATTTCTTCTTGCCCAAATAGATTACTGGATAAATTGAACATTTTTATCAAGTCAGAAAGTAAAATATAAAATGCGTTACAGTAATTTTAAAGGATGGCTGCCAGAAATTACCAAGGATTTTTCCTAATTGGAACTTTTAGCCTCTGAATAAATGTAAATTAAACATTGGATCTTATAAATTTTAGGTGTGAGATTGTGCTGCTGCTGCAAAAAAAAAACTCCTAATTACCCGAGGAGGTTTCTTTTTTTTCCTTTCCCCCCCGTGTTCCTCGTTCCAGTGCAGACATTTTTCAAAGTAATTCCTACGTACCATAATTTCCACTTATTTTAAATGAAACTCAAACGTCAGATTTATTGTGGAAAGACTAGCCCTGCCAGGTCCTTCGCCATGTATTCAAGATTTGTTTTTTGTTTTTTTGCAAACCCATGTTTTATTAAAGATTATCTAGGTGGATCTTTTGCGGATTGAAGCTGATCACAGATCAGTAAAGCTGATTGTCATTCCAATAATTGTAAACACAGATTTTTTTTCCTAAGAAAGCCAAAACCTCACTCTAAATGTCACATTTTTAAAATGAATTTTTGAGGTTTATTAACATTTTGGATTGACTGATGACTATGGTTGTTTGAATGATAAAATGAATCTTCAACAATACAACTTGCCTAATAAGTGTACACGCAGTGAAGCTTGATTTGACCAGTAGTGTTTCAGTGGGGTTATTTAATGTCAGCTCTGACTCACCACCTCTTTTAAAGATCATTTACCTGTTCCATATCCATATCTGGCCTTCTTCCATATTCCCATCACTCCCTCTTAACCGCAGTGAGTCACATTTGTTTGGCTGAGGCACGTTAAAAATGTCTGTGCACCAGAACATCTGGCCAGAGTAGATCTGCTCATGACTCGTCTGCTTCAGGAAGGAATTTTCACAATCTGCGATCAAATATTTATCAACTGGGCCATCTGTGAGTTTCTCAGCTCACACTTGTGGGACTGCAATAAGCTCCGACAAGATTCTCAGAACATGTTAGAGATTTTAAACCCCTCATTAAATTTGAGTTTTACCCTTGTAGCAGAGATCTCTTCACTTGTGCTAAAAATTTAAATTGACAAAATGCAGAAATTCTTTGAGACTAATCTTCCAAAAAACATATTAGGAACTTTCACAAACAAATGTTGTGATTTATTTTGATTTATTTCAGTCTGCTGTTCGGCTCAGTTTTTGTCAGATAAAACAGTGTAATATGGTGGTTTCACCGTCACTCCCAAGTTTTTATTTCTCTACCCTGGTCCTCGGGGCCTGCTGTCCTTCATATCTTAGACACATCCCTGCTCTAACACACCTGATTTAAATGATTGCATTACCTCCTCAATAAGTCATCAGATGCTGCAGAAATCTGTTAATCATCCATTCATTAAAGTCGGGTGTGTGGCAGCAGGAAAACATAGAAAACATGCAGGATGGTCGACTCGGGAAACCACTGCAAGTAATACTGCCCATCTTATTTCTGCCACTAGAGAGCGGTGTTTGTATTCTGGTTGGTCTCACCCAACTCTGACACAGGAAAAGGCCGTCTGCATTCTGAATGAGCTGAGACACAAAATTAATTAAAAAGTTTTTTTTTTTTAAGCTGCAGGCAGTTTAAGTAAAGATTTTAAAGCATTTTTTGTTAGGATTCTTAATTCAGACTTGAAGCCCATTATATTAACTGTATGAAACATAACTTTACATTCTTATAGGGGACACACTTTGTAAGACTCTCCTTCATTACCCGTGTAATTTTCAGAAAAGCAACGTTCAGACTGGGGTTTCTGTTTATCCTGAGTTGTACATTATATTTAATTATTTTTTTTATTGGACCTTTATCTAACCAGATAAAAAAAAAAAAAAAACCAATTGAGATCATTCACAAGTGTGACCTGGCCAAGTATGGCATAGTGGACAAGACAATTAAACAACAGTAATAAAATAAATATAAAAAATATATAAAGTGCAAACGGTGTGACAGTAAAGTGCAGTAGCTATTATTACAATAACAATTTAAAATGTGAAAAATGTGATACACAGGCACTGTTGAAAGTTTTTCCATTTTTTTCGACTGAAAATGCGATGGATAGTTTTGCAGAAAGAAAAGGAATGCTGGCTTTTTGTAAATTCAAAGAAAAATAAAGTCAGAATTCAAAATTCTCAAGGAGAAATCTCTGCTTTTCCCACTTAGTTATAAAGGAATAAAACCACGACTCAGACTGTGCAAAAAATACACTTCAACAGGTTTTTATTGAACAAATATTTCAATTTATTTATATTCATAGCATGCAATTAAAACAACACTTTTTATCCAGAATGTTTTTCACATAAAATATCAAAGGCTGGTTTCTGACCTTTATGAGACCAGCTTTAAACTAATTTTAAGTTCGATCTGTGGCATTCCAAAAAAAATGTGAAATTGTCATCCGTTTTGTGATTAAATTGTCTAAGACCTGTTGGACTTTTTTATTTCTGATATTTTGTTGGCAAAACATTGAGAACCATGTTTGGCTCTGGTTTTGTTTCCTCTAGATTTACCAGTAAAACAAAAATCTAAACAATCTCTCTCAACATTGTGATGTACTCATTTATATTGAAACTTAAGGATGTGTTTGTTTGTACGCAGTGGTGTCTGCAAAGCCCCAGTCTCCAAAGCTGCCGAACCGTCACTCTCGGCTCAGCTCCTTCGTCGAGGTGACTGCAGACGGTCTGACTAGTGAAACCAAAAAAACAGGCAAACGCACCGGGCACCTGGAGCTGCAGTGGAATGAAGACCTCACCCTGTGAGAACAACTCGCATAGATTCAAACACTCTCATAAAAGCCAGCATTTTACTGATCATCTGCTACATTAAAATTCACTCCAAGCAGTTTTAATGGAGGGTCTGATCAGAAGTTCATAGCTGTGTATCGACAGCGTTCTCATGCAGTTTGCAATGTTACCCGGTGTGTTGCAGAAATGTGACACCTCAGAGCCATCTGGATCTGAAGTTGTGGAGCTGCCACACCTTGAGGAAGGAGCTACTGGGCAGCGCAACCATAGACCTTCTGGACACACTGCGCACACATGATGGCAAAAGTAAGAAATGCATAAAGTTCGAGGGGGGGAGGGCATCCTGTGCAGCTTTGCATCAGAAATATCCTATGTTTATTTATACAGTAATTATTCATTACATTCAATCATGTTTTCTGTTTATAGAAAAATGTTATTTGGCTTTTATTGCCTTTTGAGAGTCGGGTACATAATGTCTCTTTGAAAAAATAATCTCCATAGCATGGCTGCATTATTATCACGTGGTGCAAGCTAACAGGCAGGGGGGCCTGACCAACCTTATATTTACCTAAAACAAAAAAGAAGGGCTTCAGCAAAAATATCACAACAATAAACCAAAAATAAAATCACATTTGTATTATGAAGAAAGGCATAAGCAGTGATGGGGGTCACATCTTCGTTATATTTTCTTAAAGGAGTGCATTTAATTGGGTGAGTAGACCGTTAAACATTTAGCCGAAGAAGGTCAGACATATGTTTTAGAAAGGAGTGAAGAGATAAGAAACTGTGTGCTTTGCTATGAGTTCAGCCAACCGAACAATTTAGTCACACTTGACTCTAATCCCTAAAACCTTTCATATGAGACTTAAGTTTATGATTCTTGCAGGTTATAACATTCTAAAAAAAAGGATCTCACTTTGTTGTTTGACACAGACCCTCGTAAAAAAGTAATTTCCACAACAGGCCATATGTTCTGACCCTGATGTTTAAACAGCTACCCACTCTTTCATTTTGGGGTGTATAACTTGACCCCAGCTGAAACATGGCACTGCAGTGCTTAAACAAAGATGGGCTCTCGCTTGTTTCCTTAATTAGGTCCAGGTGATGGCTTTTTTTATTATTTGGCCAGGGAATTTAGCTCACCTTGACATAGAGTTAGTAGCACTTCCACAGCTGTTACTGCAGATTTTCTGGTGGTCACATGAACATTGTAATGTAGACATACTACCCTCACTGTCTTTGGTGTTTTAACAACAAACATAATGGATTAATTAAATTTTACTACCTATGTAGTCATTCAGCCGTGCCTCCTTGATGAATGGAGACCTGAGTGGAAGTACATAAGGAAGGATGTCCAATCACTCCCTTCCAAATCTCCCTCTCACCACAACATTCTCCTTTTCTTAATAACTCATTTTCTCTCCTTGTGTGTCTGTATGTCTTCTCTCCATCTAGTGGAGAACGTCCAGCTGAGTCTGGTGCTGCAGACGGAGAACAAAGGCTCGGTTGTGGCAGGCGGGGAGCTCAACGTCTGTCTGGACGGCATGGTTGTTGATCTGGGCTCTCTGCCCAATGGCAGCACAGCCGCAGACAGTAAGTCCTGCCTCTTACCACACACACACACACACACACACACACACACACACACACACACACACACACAGCCTCATTTACTCAAAGGTGTGGGTAGGAACAGAAATCAATAGAGCAGCACCTCGTGAAGCCTTCACACCACAGACATGTAGATATACATTAAAGCCCAGGCTAATTATCATTATGTTTTATGGATTGCGCTGTTGAATTAGTTTGAGATACATAAACAAAGCTCTCATTCAGAAAACTTGTTATAAATATTTGTAAAGAACGTTAACATGATAATCATAGCTTACAGCTGCAATTTATATGAAATGACACCGTCTCCCCACAGAAATCCAGGGTGCTTAATATAGCAGAACACACCACATTTCTCCTCTAACTCTTTCCCCTCTCCTTGTTGTCCTTGATATTTCGTAATACGGCAGCGCAAACGTGTAGTACAAATAAATATAAAGACTCTGGTATCTGTTTTACCGCAATTTTATGCATTTTGTAAACAACTTGTGAGAAACTTTAGCTTTGGATTGAAGAGACTGTTTGGTCTTGACCATATTTGATTGTAAAACATGATGTAAAAGAAAATACTGATGGTAAATTGTTGTAAGATAAATACAAAGGAACAAACTGCGGTGTAGAGATAATAAGCATCCACAGCCAAAAAGATTAGGACCTTTGCTTCAACAGAAACTTTTCAAAGAAGAAACAAGGAATGGGTTCTCTGTAGCTATTTATCCCAGTGTTTTTCAACCCTGCTCCTCAAGGCACACTGCCCTGCATGTTTTAGATGTTTCCCTGCTTCAGTGCACCTGATTTCAATTGATGGCTGATTAACAGGCTTTTTTGAAGTGCAATCATCTGAGTCAGGTGTGTTGAAGCCAGGAAACATCTAAAACATGCAGGGCAGTGTGCGGCAAGGCAAAGCAATTTTATTTGTATTGCACACTTTCAACAACAAGGTAATTCAAGGTGCTTTAAATGATTACGGGTTAAAATAAAAATAGCAGTAAAACACAGACAAAGCATATAATGTAAAAACACCAATAAAGCAAGAACCACACACAAAACATATGATACATGAAAGCATTACTCAAAGGCAGCTCTAAACAGATATATTTTTTGTTGTGATTTAAAAGAACTCTGTGTTTCAGCAGCTTTGCAGTGGTCTTGAAGTTTGTTCCAGATTAGAGGAGCATAGAAACTGAAAGCTGCTTCTCCATGTTTGGTTCTAATTCTAGGGATGTTGAGTAGACTGGAATTGGAGGACCTGAGTGGTCTGGTGGGTTGGTAGAGTATCAGTAGATCTTCAACATACTTTGGTGCTAAGCCATTCAATGATTTATAAACTAGTAAAAGTATTTTGATGTCTATTCTCTGAGCTACAGGGAGCCAGTGTAAGGACTTTAGAACTCGGGTGATGTGCTCTACTTTCCTGGTTCTGGTGAGGACCAGCAGCGTTCTGGATAAGCTGCAGCTGTCTGATTGACTTTTTAGGCAGACCTGTGAAGACGCTGTTGCAGTAATCAATCCAACTAAAGATAAACGCATGGATGAGTTTTCCAAAGGTCCTGTTGCGATATTGCTCCTTTAATCCTAGAAATGTTCTTCAGGTGATAGAAGGCTGACCTTGCTATTGCTTTTATGTGACCCTGAAGGTTCAGGTCTGAGTCCATTACTACACCTAGATTTCAGACCTGATCAGTAGTTTCTAGCTGTATTAACTGAAGCTGTGTACTGACTATTAATCGTTCCTCTTTAGTTCCAAAAATAATTACTTCAGTTTTGTTTCTGTTCAGCCGGAGAATGTTATGGCACATCCATTCATTGATTTGCTCAATGCATTCAGTTAGGGGTTTGGATGGGTTCAAAGTCACTTGGTGACATCGTAATGTAGAGCTGAGTATCATCTGCATAGTTATGGTAGTTAATCTCATTGGTTGTTATAATCTGGGCTAGTGAGAGCATGTAGATATTAAATCAGAGGGCCCCCAGGATGGAGCCCTGGGGCACCCCACATCTGATTTCTGTTCATTCTGATGAAAGTTTCCTAATGAAACAAAGAAGTCCCCGTTCTGTAGGTAAGACTCGAACCAGCCAAGTACTGTACCAGAGAGTCCGACCCAGCTCTCCAGTCATTCCAATAATATATCATGATCAACAGTGTCAAATGCTGCACTGAGATCCAACAGAACAAGCACTGGGGTTCTACCAGAGTCTGTATTTATGGGAATGTCATTAAAAACTTTGACGAGTGCAGTCTCAGTGCTGTGGTGAGCACGGAAACCAGACTGAAAACATCAAAGTGGTTTGTCATTATTATGAAGCTATTTAACTCCTGAGACAGCTATTTCAATAATATTACTGATGAATGGAAGATTAGAAATTGGCCTGTAGTTCTGCATTAACGTGTTGTCCAAATTATTCTTCCTTAGCACTCGTTTAATAACTGCTGTTTTTAATTCCTGGGGGAAGAGACCTGACAGGAGCATGACATGAGTTCACTTTTGGAATAAGATCAGACCCAATGACAAAAATTACCTCTTAAGTCAAAACTTGGATCTGCAGAAGGTATAAACTTTTTTCCAGGTCAGAATCAATTATCAGTTGTATGTGTTAACTGATATTCTTAACGACCAAGCTGACTGAATGTATCGGTCAGCATTTTGAGTTTTTAACATCGTAGCAAACGTTCACTTAAGGAGGATGCATAGCATTGTGTGAAAGATTTGATCATATAAACCTCTTCAAAGTGCAAGTTTTTTTTGTTGTAACACAAAGCTTTATAAGCAGGGCAGCCATAATGGATGTTGCGGTTGTTGTTGGTGGGAGACATGAAACTCTGACTTTTTGGACCTTTAATCTCACTTTTCCAACTTAAAACTAGGAAATTGCAACTTCTTAGTGAAATGGGTTGGGTTATTACAGCACATCCAGTCATGCAGTGCCATAAAAGCAATTTATTTTAGTTTTTTTTTTCTTTGTTTCTGTGACACTGACATCAACCTGAAAACTCAGTCTATTTTGTGCTGCTGTTTTACAAATTTGTCAACATGGTGGGGCTTGAAAGACTCTAGAACCACGGCTTAAATGTCTGTTATTGGGCTGGACGATATTAGAAAGTCCTGCGATGGCAATGCTGTGGGTAAATATTGCGGTGATGATATCAATTGCGATATATATTGAGCAGCCTTGATGTGTTAATAAGGGAAATCCAGATAAATATACATTAGCAGTGTAAGACTGAATGGAAGGTCAGTATTGGGGACTAGTCTGTTCAGGTTGAATAAAGCTTTGTTTTTCTTTGATAATGTACAGCTTTTTGTGTCTGTGTTCTTTCAGAAATATTTCTGTAGTGTTGAATGTGTCCATCACAGCTGAGGCATTTTATTTTCAAATTATGAAACAGAAACCTGCACTCCCAACATGGTAAACTTTGTTAAAATAGACTCCCCGAAGCAAACTGGTCTATAGAGTTGCCACGCACAGAGCATTCAAACTGTTTCTTCTATCTTAGCACACCCTTTTTGCCATTCTCTAACTCAGTTCTGTTGTTTGTGCATAATGTCTGACTTATTCAATTCAATTCAAAAATACTTTATTGATCCCAGAGGGAAATTAAGTGTTGGTATAGCTCATATAAATAATTATTTAAGGACTTGTTGTAGATGATGATGGCTGTGGGCAGGAAGGATTTCCTGTTGCGGTCTGTATTGCAGCGAAACTGAAGAAGCCTCAGACTGAAGACGCTCTGTTGTTGTATGACTGTCTTATGAAGAGGATGCTCAGGGTTGTCCATAAATCTTTTTTGATTTTATGAAGAATCCTTCTTTGCATTATCATCTCCAGATGTTCCACAGTTGTCCCAAGAACAGAACCAGCCTTCTTTATCAGGTTGTTTAGCCTATTTAAGTCCCTGGCTCTGATGCTGCTACCCCAACAGATGACGGCTGAAGAGATTACACTCTCCACAACAGACTTGTAGAAGATCTCCAGCATCTTGCTGCAAACCTTGAAGGACCTAACGTTCCTCAAGAAGTACAGTCTGCTCTGTCCCTTCTTGTAGACGGCTTCACTGTTGCGCCTCCAGTCCAGTCTGTTGTCAAGGTGAACTCCGAGGTATTTATACTCCTCAACCACCTCCACTTCTTCTCCCATGATGGAAACAGTGTTTGACTTATCCCGGTTTCTTCTGAAATCTACAATCATCTCCTTTGTTTTGTTCACATTCAAGGCGAGACGATTGTTTCCACACCATGTCACAAAGCGGTCCACCAGCTCTCTGTATTCAGCTTCTTGTCTATCTCTGATACACCTGACAATTGCAGAGTCATCTGAGTATTTCTGCAGATGACAGGTCTCTGATTTGTACTGGAAGTCTGAGGTGTATAGAGTGAAAAGGAATGGTGAGAGTACGGTCCCCTGTGGTGCTCCTGTGCTGCTGAACACCTGGTTTGACACACAATTCTTCAGTCTCACAAACTGTGGTCTGTTTGTCAGGTAGTCATTGATCCAGGCGATTGTTGAGGGCTCCACCTGTGTCTTCAGGAGTTTCTGACAAAGCAAATCAGGCTGAATTGTGTTAAATGCACTGGAAAAATCAAAGAACATGATCCTCACAGTGCTGCCTGCTTTGTCCAGATGACGGTGGGTTGGTTGAAGCAGGTGGATGATGGCATCTTCAACTCCAACTCCACAGCAATAAGCAAACTGCAGTGGGTCCTGATACATTCTTGTTTGCTTACTCAGGGGTGCCAACAGGAGTCTCTCCAGGACCTTCATGATGTGGGATGTCAGGGCAACAGGTCTATAGTCATTGATGACTGATGGGTGAGTTCTTTTGGGTACTGGAACAAGGCAGGATGTCTTCCACAACACTGGAACTTTCTCCTGAGTTAGGCTAAGGTTGAAGAGGTGCTGCAGAATCCCACAGAGCTGATCAGCACAGGCCTTCAGGACTCTGGGGCTGACACCATCTGGACCTGCAGCCTTGTTCCGGTTCAGTTTCTCCAGCTGCCTCTTCACCTGACTTTTAGAGACAGACAAGTGGGAGGGGGAGGCAAAGGGGGTAGCACCATTTCCTGACTTGGTTGATAGGATAAAACATCCGAGGTGTAACAGAAAAGCTGTTGATCAGAGGAGGGTGGGATGTCTGTTTGGCTGGGAACAGGAGAGGGGGATGCTGAGCTAGTTTCTGAACTGAACCTGTTGAAGAATGTTTTCAGTTCATTGGCTCTGTCCAGACTTCCATCTATCCAATCCTTCCTGTCCTTAAAACCTGTGATCTTTCTCATTCCTGACCAAACATCTCTGATATTTTTCCTCTGTAGTTTGTTCTCCAGCTTCTTCCTGTATGCCTCCTTGCTGTCTCTGATCTTGACCTTAAGTTGCTTCTGTATACGCCTCAGTAATTCCCTGTCTCCCTCCCTGAAGGCTCTTATCAACAAGTTGCTGTCATTGGAGCTCTGATTATGTCTGCAGAAAATTATGTTTTACTCAAAAATGCACCACCCTATTTGTGTAACTTTACAACATTTTAAATTTCCATTGCATTAATAGAGATATTTTAATCAATCTACCTTATTTGTAGAGCACATTTCACACCCAAATTGACCAAAGAACTGTACAAGTTCGTAAATTAAAACATGACTAAACGTGCCATTAGAGAAGGAGGTGCCTGATGATTTAAACCTTTTAAAGCCAAAAATAAAATCTTGAAATCAATCCTAAAAAGTACAGGCATCCGGTGCAGGGATGTGCTTCGATTGCTTGTTAACCACCAGCGGATGGGCAGCAGCGTTTTGGGCCAGCTGCCGGCAACCCGGCATCAAGAGTTTCAGTAGTCCAGCTTAGAGGCAATGCTTTTATTGCTTTTACTTCACTGACAAGATTGAAAATGGTTTCTTGACTGTGTTATTTCAGGTCAGAACACAAATTCATGTCTGATTGCATTTTTTACGTTTTTCTGACCTCCAGACAGAACAGCTAAGTTCTGGTTCTTGTCTGCTGTTTGTGTTCATGTTGAACTGTGTAAAATTTACGCATCCAACCTAAGTACCCTGTTTGCTTGCAGAGACTTAGTCTGCAGCTTGGGTTTCTCTGCTGCAGAATCACACCTGCCAACAGTTAAGGCTGGTCTATATGAGTATTTATTCGTTTCAGCAAAGCCTGGGTTTTAGAGGAGACTTTGGCTGATGTTTAAATTGTATGTCAGAGATTCTTCTGTCGTGCCAACAACAACATGTCAAGTATACTGTTAAACTTAAAGTAACACGATACCAACAGAATATACTGACTGTGTTCAGCTGCATTATTTTTACCACAGAGCTTTAACATCAGCATGGGAGAACACTTAATCTTCACATTAATGTGCTCTTCCCTGACCAATTGCTCCTAGGAGGAAGATTTTCAAAGCCTTCACATTCAATGAACAGTATTTTCCCCTTCCAGGTACTGCACTAACATTTTACCTTCCTCTACGGTTTGGAAGGAAAAACTTTTTTTAATTTTTTTTTATTAAACACTGTTCTTTAACCAAGGCAAGTCCATGCAGCGGACACAGCTTTTCATTTAATGGCACACAGAGACCGCAGTGTGTCCTGCTGAATGAACACAGGAACAGCAGTGAGGGCCTGCCATGGACACACAAACATGTCTCTTTGTAAATGTTTAGTTGTGAAGTTAAATTAAGCGATCGTGTCTGTTTATATTTGCGTGTGCATGGTGTTGCACCACAGGGACAGCAAAATGAGGGGAAAAAATCTCATGAAATTCAGAGGCTTTTATTAAGGTTTTATGGATGGACCTAGTGAGGAATTAGAGAAAGGTGAGTTGTGTGGCGGTTTATGATTTCCAGTGGTCAAACTAGAGATGGCAGCCATGTTAAATTAAATTCATTTGCGATCTACAAATTTTTCTCAATGCCTGTGTCACTGTAATAGCCTCAGGGGATTTTTTTGTGAAGAGTAGCACAGGTTTTTAATCTATGTGGTCTGCCTTTTCCAGTTATGTACCTGTACTTGTACTACTACCATTCCTCTGCAAGATCATTTGACTGATGTTGTTCTTGAATAAAATATAGAATGTTTCAGCTATAGAGTCCTTGCAGCGTGCCTCCTATGCTCACTTGAATGATTCTTATAAGGAGGGCAAAGTTTTCTTGTTACTTAATTGCTTTGTGTTATTACAGCTAAGTGAAAGATTACTCTCTGAGATCCTATAAACTGTTTACCTGTGATCAGCTATAAACTTGAAAAATCTTCAGAGGCACAAACCAAAGCTCTCTTTCATTGGTCAGGCAATCCAAATGTGACTTTGAGAGCATGGAGCATGACCGTTACTCCCTGATTTGGGTGTATCATTTTGTCCAGATATGTTTTGTGCTATCAAACCCGAATCAACCATGTGCCTTGGGAACCCAAAGGATGCATCGCTGGTTTTTGCAGGGTGGCATCTTTAGGCCCGGACTTCTCGAGCATTTCACAGATGACTGGCCAGTATAGGTCTACACTTGAAACTTGAAAAATTAAAATAAAAGTTCATTAATTTCAGTAATTCAACTTAAAAGATTAAACTAATATATGATATAGACTCATTACATGCAAAGCAAGTTATTTTAAGCCTTTTGTTACAATTTTGATGATTATGGCTTACAGCTAATGAAAACCCCAATTTCAAAATAATAGAAAAATATAATATTAGATGAAATCAATAAAACAAAGATTTTAAATAGAGAAATGTCAGACCTCTGAAAAGTAGAATCATCTATATGTACTCGGTACTTGGTTTGGGCCCCTTACTACCTCACTGCGGCATGTCATGGATGCTATGAGCCTGTGGCACTGCTGAGGTGTTATAGAAGACCAAGATACTTCAGCTCTTCTGCATTGTTTGGTCTCATGTCTCTCATGTTTCTCTTGGCAATGCCCCATAGACTCTCCATACTTCCTCCAGACTCTGGGACCTTGGTTTCCAAATGAGATGCAAAATTTGCAGTTCTTTTTTTCTTTAGCCCAGGTAAGACGCCTCTGACGTTGTTTGTTGTTCAGGAGCGGCTTGACGAAAGGAATACGACATTTGAAGCCAATGTCCAGGATCCGTCTGTGTGTGTGGCTCTTGATGCACTAACTCCAGCCTCAGTCCAGGCTGTGCTCATCCCTGCTGCTTGTGCACCTTTGTCTTCCATACTTTTCCCTTCCACATAATTTTCAGATATATCACTAGCATGCTGTCTGGAAGGCAGAGTACCATGGTACAGAAAGTGTCTGTGGACAGAGGGATATCAGGATTATTGTCCTGGACCTGGTATTACTCCGATGCAATCTTAGATGGATGGATGGCAGAAACATCTTATGGTGGTTATCTTTGCATGTGAAAGAGTTAGCTGAAGTGCTAACACCGATGTAAGTTTGTGTTCTATCTGATGTGACATTCGTTTAACAAACAAACATTTCTGGGTAGTTTCAGTATTTTATCTTTAAAACAAAGTCATTTAACCTTTTTAAAATTTTATTATGCTAATCTATCTCAGTTCAGATACATTTTTATGCATCAGTCTTCAGATTCAGCTCTTAAATGTGGAACTATTCCTTAAAAAAAAGTGAATCATGACTCATGAAATAAAAAAATTCCCATCTTAAGAATTTGTCATAAAGATGTGAAGGAAAGTTATCTTTAGGCCTGGACCTTCAGTGTCTACTGGAGCATTTCGCAGCAGACTAAAACGTGTGGGTCTAATTCCAGCGTGTGTGCAGGTCAAAGGTTGCCATTTAATGAACAGAAACCTCCCTTTCTTTTTTTTCCCACTTCCCGTTGTTTGGAGTCTCTCCACACTGATAATCACAGACATCAGGAGCGCCTTTGTCTAATTTGTTACTGAGAATTGCGTAATTGAACCTTATTGCTTGCAGCTCGGCAGCACAATCGCCTCCTGTGATCCTGGAGCTTTGTGTGTGGTTATGGGGAAGGGTTCTTCTACGGACTTGCAGGGTTGGGGATGACAGAGGTCGTGTGTGTTTGTGTCTGTGTGTGAAGATTTGTATATGTGGTTGCGTTTCTTGGGTGAGAGCAGAGATGAAGCGTTACAGCTCCTATCTTTGCATTATAGTTTTGTAGATTCAGACGCGCATATGTTTTTGATTTATTGGTGTGTGTGTGTGGTAAGGTAAGCGTGTATGTGTGTGCGCGTGTGTGTGTAGGCCAAGTATACCTGAATGAATATATGAAGTGCATAAAGGTAGGAGTGTGTTGCCTTCTACTGGCGTGAAGGCACCCTGTGTTCCTGCTCTGAACGTTGCTCTGTTAGTTCCAAGATTTTCCTTATTTTCATCTGGCAGCTCCTCTGAGACACACAAACGGGTTCATGTGGCAGCCTTCATAAACAAAACTTGCATTTAAAGATGGTGAGAAACAGAATCCAGAGCAGAGAGATTTTAGCTCTGGAAATATTGGCACACTTTGTGACTGTGGGACTCTCACATATTCAGACTCCCTTTTTCCAAAGAACCGTAAGCTACTCTCCCCCCCCACACACACACACACTCACTCAGCCTATGACTAACAGAGTAGCACCCATTATCCTCCCCATGTTGCATCAAGATCCGTATGACGAATGTGTGCCAGTAATTTGCTTGATATTTACATATAGATAATGAACAGCTTTTTGAGTCAAAAAACTCATGATGTTTCACTGAGCTTTGTAGATTGTGTGGTTGTGTTGCTTTTCTATATTTTTTTAATAATAATTTGTATATCTGGGTTACATATGTTGCTCTGTAATTTTGCTTTTGAAAAACATTTTCATTGGTTATAAGATATTCCCCCCCCCTACATTTAGGGATCAACTGACCATCTGGGAATCAAATGTCAATGCTCTGAGTGTCCTAAAGTGGTTAGATAATAATTTGCCCAGTAATTCAGAAAGTAGGTAAAGCCATCAGTTTCACTTTAGCTTTCAAGGATCCAGCATCCAGTGGTGAGTGAATCTTCTCTGGCGCAGACTAAGCATTTGCATAGTGCAAGGCACTATGTATAGCACACCTTCAGTAGCAGGGTAATTCAAGGTGCTTTACATGATTTGGTGATTTAAAAAAAACAAAACCAACAGACTATATGGAATATAACATTGGAAATTAAAAGTAAAAGAAACACACATTACACATGATACACAATAAAGCAAGAGAAAGATCAATAAAGCAAGAGAGCATGAACACATTTCATACATATGACATCAATCATTTACTCGAAGGCAATTCTAAACAGATGGGTTTTTAGTCTCCATTTAAAGTAGTTCAGAGTTTCAGCAGCTCTGCACTCATCAGGAAGTCTGTTCCAGATAAGAGGACCTGGGCAGCAGCGTTCTGGATAAGCTGCAGCTGTCTAATTGACTTTTTTGGCAGACCTGTGAAGACGCTGTTGCAGTAATCAATCCGACTAAAGATAAACACATGGACAAGTTTTTCGAGGTCCTGTTGCGACATCAGTCCTTTAATCCTAGCAATGTTCTTCAGGTGATAGAATGTTGACCTTGTTATTGCCTTTAAGTGACCCTGGTGGTTCAAGTCTGAGTCCATTACTACAGCTAGATCTCGGGCCTGATCAGTAGTTTCTAGCTGTATTAACTGAAGCTGTGTGCTGACAGTGGATCGTTCTTCTTTAGGTCCAAAAGTAATTACTTCTGTTTTGTTTCTGTTCAGCTGGAGAAAGTTATGACACATCCATCCATTGATTTGCTCGAGGCCTGTACTTAGGGTTTCAAATTCACCTGGTGACATTGTAATCATCTGCGTAGTCAAGGTAGCTAATCTTATTGGTTGTTATAATCTGGGCTAGTGGGAGCATGTAGATATTAAACAAGAGGGGCCCCAGGATGGAACCCTGGAGCACCCCACATTTGATTTCTGTTCGTTCTGATGAAAAGTTTACTATTGAAACAAAGAAGTAGCATGAGTTAAAGTAATGTTTTTATTGGGTGATGCGGCAGCTTCTGGTGAACATTCCATGCATGTTAACGTGTTTAATGCATAAGAAGGTGATGTTGGAGTATTATATACCCAAGGCAGCAGATCTTCATATGCCGCTGAAGCACAAGCCAGAGCATGACCGGGGTATAACAGTATTGAATTGAGACACTGAGACCCTTTTTACGAACAGTAACATCAATATAGTCTACTTACTACTTACAGTATAAAGCACATGTTGACAACAATGATATAGTTATAGGGCTTCTTCTCTCTCTGGCCAGATCCTAACTGTCCCAGTCCTTTTGCAATACAACTTCTGCCACGAGCTACAATCCATTGAGAGGAAATTGTAAAGTGTATTGACATTATCAGGATCTACTGTCCTTTTGTGGGTATATTCAAGTTTACTGTTTTCTCCATTCTTATCAGGACAAGGATTATTTTCCTCATACTGAGTGAGGGATATCTATTCAAAAATTACTGAATGATGCAATCCTGAATTATACAATGTTTTTTTTTTTCTTTAACCCTGAAAGAAAAATGAAATATCTGATTGTGCCTTGCTATAAAACTGTAGTTACAAATAGTCTACACTTTACTGCTGAAACGTGCCTTCTGTTGAAAGTTTCACTAGATTATTAGGATCTTTCTACACTTAACCCTCTTTTGCTTTTCTACAGACACACAGCAGACTAGTAATTAGACCAGCGCTGTTCTGAGGGAGGGGGTGATGAACTCAGTTGGCAAGCTATGACACAATGGTTTCTCCTCAAGACCACTGTTTATTTTTCTTCATGTCCACAGGGCCTGCAGACAAGAAGCTCTTTCATGGCCACAAAACAGAACTGTGTGTCTGTGCAAAGGAGTCTGTAAGAGCTTACCTGTTTGCCTTGCTTTAGATAGCAGGATGTACTGTATGTGTGTGTAAACAGGCTCAGCGTTTGAGGCTCTTTTGCCTCCGGTGTGTCACTGGAAGATGGTAGATGTTTGTGTGTAAAGGAGAAAGGGAGTGTTAATGAAAAGCATGCTACAGGCCTGTGGTTTTCAATCACAGTTGGTACCGTAAGTCACACATTCCCTCACACCACCAAGACCGCACACGGCTACGCTTTCAAAACCAGCGCAGACTGCATGGCACACACAGGGATGAATGGTCCATGTCAAACCACTAGCTTCCCTTCCACTGCCACATCTGTGATGGCTGCATGGATTTCATTATTATTTTATAAACTTAAAGAGGTCTAAGCCACTCTATGATCACTTTCTCATCCTTTACAGCTGCAAGGAGGACCGCTGACCTCTATAATGTTCAAAGAGGCAATAAATCCTCTCTTGGCAGACTGGTACTGATGGCCGACTGATTTTCTTGCTTGGACTGTTAAACCTTTTTCTGCTGTTTGCTAGACGTTTTTTGAGTTTTTGTTTGTAGAGCATTTCAATATGTAGTTTAGATTGTCAGTTTCTTTTTGGGTAATTTTCGTGTAATTATCACATCAGCAAAGGATAAATGACAGGAATAGATATCGATAATAGTGCAAAAGACTTGCAGCTAAAACACACACAGTAGTGCTGCTAATTATATTGCCTGTAAAATGATTGGAATATAATTGTGATTGCCCTTTGCAAGTTGAACGAGTAAAACACAATCTAAGATTGAGTTTAATCTGTCTAGATTAGAGAACATAGTTTTTTTTGGTCTTATTTCTGATGTCTTATTTATGTGAAGCTGTAATGAATTGCCTTCATAATGTCCTTCCTGTCATGAATGATCATCAATTTATATTGAAATTGAATGAAATTTCAATGCTCTGAGTGGCACTGTGTGGTCAGATAATCCTTATCTGAATTAACCAGAAATTAGTTCATATCGTCCGTTTCAAGCGTTCTGCATGTCAATGTGGATGAATCTTCATTGGCGCAAACAGTGTACCTGCATAGCATAGCACAGTAAAGTTATGTTATTGAGTTATGCTGCAATCTTTAACTTACAGTTGTGTTGACTTTGCAGCGTTGGTGCACGTATCAGATTTACATGATGTCTGAAAGCTGTGATACTCCTGCTAAGGCAGCCTGTCTATATACATGTTACAGTGTCAAACATGTAGGAAGATGATGCTGGAGCGCATTTACTGAAAGCATTGTGTTTTCCTACACAAAACGGAAAACAGAGTATTATTGATGGCCTTTGTTAAAATGAGAGTATAGATCCTTACCTTTTCCTTGAGATTTCCAAATCCATCCTGTTGCATAGCAGGAAGAGGCTGAAAGGTCAAAAGCATAAAACCGAGAAACGTTGCTGTAAAATGTTCAGTTTTCCTTTAGGCTGCTGAAGCCAACATTATCAGCATGAATAAACATGCTAACATCCCAGTGTGGGAAAAATATTTGTCTTTTAAATAAATGTTTACGTCTTTTGTTTACGTCTAATTTTAAACAACTTATACTTAAAACAGCTGACTCTGAGTCTTTGCCGATCAGTTATACCTTCCACAGTGGAGCGTTGTTGTTACCATGACCCATGGGCACTGATACATTTCCTGACTGAACTTGCAAGATGGAAGATTCTTTTTGTTCCCATGGAGAAATTGTTTTGCACACCCACCAGCATATTCAGACATCCAATAAATTAAAGCTAACGGCAGACAAAATCTAAACAGAAATATCAACTTGCATTTAAAGGTTTTACATTTTGAGGAAAAAAAAACTTTTTAATTTATTGGTTGTGAATTTTTGACGTTAGGAGTGGGTGGTCTCTGGCCAAGGATGGTTAAGTTGAAAACTGATTCACTTTTCACCGTCCGATTTCCTTGTGCATTCCAAATCCAGATTAGAACCTACAGTACAATATATTTATTGGAATTTCTGTGAAAAAAATCAATATTAACTCTCAATTAGTGTCCAGTCTATCTTCTGGCTTTCAGCATGCAACATGTCAATATTCTCTCAATCATTGTTGACTGTTTTTAACCAGAAAACCCCCAACCAAGTTCAAGTTTGCTTTTCTTTTTCAACTCTAGGCGGATTGACAGCTGGTCGTTTGTGTTGCTATAGTAATGATGTGTTTATGTTTATCTTGCAGAGATCCTTCAGCCTGACAGACCCAACCTGAGGAGGACACAAAGTGAGGGGACTCCCACTTCAGCTGGATCAAACAGCAGGTCTGAACAAACACAATAACACGGGATCATAGCGTTCCATCCAGCTCCACAGTGCTTGGCACCAGCTGGATAAAGTGGCCGAAAATTTTGAAATGTTTATAATTATGGAGACACTTTGAAGACCAGAAGGAAGATAGATTAGTCGATGCATTGGCTGATAATTTAGACATATTTATGACACATTTCTTCAATTCGCCATGACCCATTTAGGAATGCTCTTTTGTGGCCATCACAGCTTTGTTGTATTACCATTCAGCAGCACACTTTGAGCAGAAGTCCTTTTAGCAACCAAACATCGATGAATGATGCTTACTTATAAAAGTCTCTAAAATAATAGTAGTACAAACAAAAGATTTTGCGGCAAAAACGTTTGACACCAATTTTGCTTGATTTGAAGAAGGTGTGGGGGCTAACTTCAACTGTAAAGCTGCCCGGATCGCCATGTCCGTGATGGGGCATAGTCCCAGTCGGTGGTTAGATACAAACAATCAAATGTTTTATAAATAACACAGACCATATTTAAATAACCCCCCATTTAATGGATTGATTGTATGTAACCTCCGACCGGGGCTGATGATACAGAAAACATAGCAGCAATAACGCCGATGGTTATGTCGGACAGCACTATTCTTCAGTACTGGAGCTGGGATAATTTCACTAATATCATCCAAACAACTCAAAATGACATCCTCTAATAAATTATTCCTTTCACTTTGATCTGCTAGTTTAACTAAAAGTGAAGGAAATTCATACAACTCCAACTTAGCATGTTGCTAGCTGTACAAGCTGCTCACAGAGAGTCAGAACGGGTATCCAGGAAGATTGATGTTTAAACCGCCAGCAAATGAGCGTTCAGGTCCCACCCACTGACCCTGATTGGCAAATGAAGTAAATCAGCTGAAAAACACTATTATTAAATAAATAAGCCGCTGGGGAAAACGTTATTATGAAATGAAAAGCTGACTTTGGGAAAATTATGTTTTGGAATAAAATCTGATGGAATTAAATAAAAATGGCTAAAAAATCCTTCCTATTATTAGGAAAAAATTAACAGTAAAATAGTGTTTTATATTGATAAATACACTTTCATTGTAGGAAAATGAAAAATATTTCATAATAATGAGCTTAGAATTTTATATGCATTCAGTTTTTTCACAATTGCACCTCAGCAGGTTGCTTTGATAGCGGCCTTCAGATCAGCTGCATTGTTGGTTTTGGTGTCCCTCATCTTCCTCCTGAGAATACTTCATAGATTCTCAATGAGTTTCAGGTCAGAACTGTTTGGTGACCAATCAAGTACAGTACAAACATAGTCATTAACCAGTTTTCTGTACTTTTGGCAGTACTAACTGCCTAACTTACTAAATTGTACTTTTTTCACAATTACATTGTCACATTATACATTTTATCTATTTATTCATGTAGATATTTATTTCATAATGTCTTATTTATTTATTACTTTTTAGCAGTTTGGCGTTCCATACCTGCGTGGTAAATTTTGTATGAATGTGAGTCGAACTGAAGAAAATTACAACAAAAAATTTGATCCAGCTGAAAGCGTGTTTTTAAAATAACATTTAGAGACATGAAGGTTTTGGGTTTTGTCATTATAATATAACAAGACACACAGGAGTTGGGACATAAATCATAGTCAGCTTTAGGACTGTAAAGAAAGACATAAGAAAATAGATTTTCAGGCATCAGAATCCATAAAAATTTCTAATGCCCCTGGTTACAAAACTCTGCAGACCTTGCGGTGAGATAATAAGAATAATAGCACAATAATAAAGTCCTGAAACCATTTTCTTAAATACTGTTTGCAAAGCGCTTGTATGAAAATCCTGAGACTAGAACATAGCAGTTTTCAAAATAAATAAGAAAGAAAAGGATCAAATGAACGGGTCCGGTGCCACTTTGGTCGACTCGAGCATAATGCAGCATGCCAGCATGTTATTCCCCTCTGACTGTGGTTTCAAACACTGCTCTCAACGGCTACAATAGTAGTGGGATAATAAATAGCTGCATTTATTTCATAGCTTTGCTGCGGGGGTACAAGAGGTCAGATGGTATTTCCTTCTAAACAATGTGGGGGGGGCTATTAGGTGCAGTTCAGCCAAGAACTCCGTGCACAGCTGTGATGGAGATGCAGTCTTTGTGTTTTACATATCACCAGAACACATTTTTTCTCTCCTGAAACAAGAAAACGATCTCGCACAAATAAAATGGTAAATGTGGCGTTCTCCTCCTGTCTTACTTTGCCTTTTCAAGTTGTTGTGAAACGCCTAATGAAGCAGTAAAAGCTTAACGTTCCTCAATCCTGAACATGTTTGTCTTTACATAAGACAACTGCAAAGTTAAATGTAGCTCTAGGAAAACAAATTTCCAGAAAGGGAAATTGATACCTCATCTGATGTTTCTGTGTTGATTTGACCATGACCGAAGCTGCCTCTGTGCCAGCTCTGTATGAGAAACAATAGGTAACTGGGATGAAAGAGCATAGAAGCATGGGTGAATATTGAGCTGTTTAAAAAATGAGGATGTTTGTTGTTGTTTTTTAAATCGTTTTATCCACTTCTTATCTGTTCTCCGTTTTCTTTTACTGTTTGCAGGAGCAACAGACACTCAGTGGGGGGTCCCCAGGGTGAGTCCCCCGGTGGCTCCAGAGAGAGGCCTCTGCCTAACGGGGAGCTGACAGAGGAGCACAACCGTGACACGTCTGACCACCTACAGTCCTCAAAGAGCAATGGCAGCCCTAAAAACAGTGCAGGTGAACTGTCTGCTCATATGACTTCTGTCTTGCACAGGATTTATACTCACTAACACAAAAAGTCATGTTAGATCTGACAATTCTCTGTTGAAAACATTTTATTCTTATTGTTCCACTGCAAACAGCAGTAATCCTCAGAAACCTGCTATGATCTTCTTTCTTCTGTTTCTTCTTGCAGACAAAGTTGAGTTGATGTCCAACGGGTTGGACAGCAGTCGTGGAGTCGTGGCCCGTCAGACTCCTCCTCCTCCATCTTCTCAATCAGGCAGATCTCCTGCTGCCAACAGCAGCGGCAGTAGCCCCTCTCCAGGACAGGACGCCGTGGGTCCGGCTGCCCCGGCAGAGCCCGACCCCAACCCCCCCTCCAGCGCAGAGCAGGCCAACAGCAACACAACTGAGTCGACCACAGATTCGCTCCCGGCAGGGTAAGAACCGGCACATCCCCATCTCTCCTGGTTCAGCAAAATAAATAAATATGGTAAAAAGACGTTCTGGATAACTCTGGAATTTGAATTTAAGTATTTTCTAGGTCAAGCTAAGTGGTGAAAAAGCAAGTGAAGCACAAAATCTTGTATTTTGTGACTGTTTCCCTTCTATCTACATTTTGTATCAATCTGTCCCTCCACCCATCCATCAGTTCCTTTATCAATCTATCCAAGCCAGGCCAGACTGAAATATTAGTAGCCCTGTTTAGTCCTCTTTAATCAAACTCTAATTTGTTTGCCCAGAAAGTGTGATTCGTATTGGAAAGTGTGAATGCGCAATCAAGCAAAAAATTAAAAAGAAGAACGAACTCTGGTCCATCTAAAAACTTTGATCTCAGCTCGGTTGAAGTGAACTCTGGTGCGGTTCGGTTGCAAATGTGAATGCCAAGCGGGCCAGGGGACGGTCCAAAAGCAAGAAGCGGACTATAGCACAGGGCATTCTGAATAGATAAAACCAAAACGGCCGTGCAACACCAACTCTGCCTCGTTCTCTGCTCACGCTGACTCCAGATATGTGCCATATTGGTCTGGCACGTTTGCCAAAGACAACAGAGCAATCCTAAAACTGCTCAAATCTGATGCCATTCCATATCAAACATTTGATTGAACAGGAAGTGGCCCTGTGTTCAGTAAGTCTTGGTTTAGCTCCACCACAGGCGAGGAGGGAAATATGTTGCTCAAAAGTTTTGGTTTGTTTGACAAAGTGCAGTGTGACTATGAACCGCACCAGATAGAAAAACAGCAACAAAGTTGCAATTTTGGTCCCCAATCGAAACGAGTCTACTGGACTAGTGTAAAAACGACCTTAAAGTACAAATACAGAAGGTTAAACAATTTAAAGCAGAAATTTCTATAACCCGATATAAATTAATTGCGGTCTTCAACATTTACAGTACTGAGCAACAGTTTTAGGAGAGGTATGAAAAAATGCTGTAAACAAAGAATGCTTTCAAAAATGGAAGTGTTGATCATTTATCTTCATCAGTCAACAAAATGCAGTAAATGAACAAAAAAGAAATCTAAATCAAATCAATATTGATTTTTCTACATAAACTTGCACACAGTTTTTGAATGAACTCGGCTGGTAGGTTGTTCCAAAAATCTTGGAGAATTAACCACAGATCTTCTGTGGATGTAGGCTTCCTCACATCCTTCTGTCTCTTCATGTAATCCCAGAAACACTCTATGATGTTGAGATCAGGGCTCTGTGGGGGCCATACCATCACTTCCATGACTTCTTGTTCTTCTTTACGCTGAAGTAGTTCCTAGTGACTTTGGCTGTATGTTTGGGGTTGTTGTCCTGCTGCAGAATAAATTTTGGGCCAATCATATGCCTCCCTGAGGGTATTGCATGATGGATAAGTATCTGCCTGTATTTCTCAGCATTGAGAACATAATTAATCCTGACCACATCTCCAACTCCATTTGCAGAAATGCAGCCCCAAACATTCAAGGTACCTCCACCATGCTTCATTGTTGCCTGTGGACACTCATTATTGTACCGCTCTCCAGCCCGTAGATGAACAAACTGCCTTCTGCTACAACCAAATATTTCACATTTTGACTCATCAGTTCAGAGCACCTGCTGCCATTGTTATACACCCCCAGTTTGTGTCAAATCCTGCTGGAAAATGAAGTCAGCATCTCCATACAACTTATGAAAACCCAAAATTCAAAATCTCAGAAAATTAGAATATTAAATGAAATCAATAAAACAAGGATTTTAAATAGAGGATTGTCAGACCTCTGAAAACTATAATCATCTATATGTACTCAGTACTTGGTTTGGGCCCTTTTGCATCAGTTACTGCCTCAATGCGGCGTGGCATGGATGCTATCAGCCTGTGGCACTGCTGAGGTGTTATGGATGACTAGGATGCTTCAATAGCGGCCTTCAGCTTTAATGCATTGTTCAGTCTCATGTCTCATCTTTCTCTTGGGTTTTCCCTTATAGATTCTTTATGGGGTTCAGGTCAGGTGAGTTTGCTGCCCAACCAAACACACTAATCCCATGGTCATAGAACGAGGTTTCGGTATTTTTGGCAGTGTGGGCAGGTACCAAGTCCTGCTTGAAAATGAAGTCAGCATCTCCATAAAGCTAGTCTGTGGAAGGAAGCATGAAGTGCTCCAAAACGACTTAATAAAGCACAGAGGACCAACACCAGCAGATGAAATGGCTCCACAAATCAACACAGACTGTGGAAACATCACACTGGACTTCAAGCATCTTAGATTGTGTGCTTCTCCATACTTCCTCCAGACTCTGGGACCTTGATTTCTAAATGAGATACAAAATGTACAGTTCTTTTTTTCATCAGCCCTTATAAGACGCTTCTGACGTTGGTTGTTGTTTTAGGAGCGGCTTGACAAGAGGAAAACGATATTTGAAGCTAATGACCAGGATCTGTCTGTCTGTGGTGGCTCTTGATGCAGTAACTCCAGCCTCAGTCAACTCCTTGTGA